>CM039131.1:15754853-15767154 GCA_022036555.1 Microstegium vimineum | reverse complement strand
GGGTGGTGCAAACACAAGCGGGGAGAGAAGAACAGTACCAGCCTGTTTGGAAAGCCAGGCTTCCTCAATGGTGTCCCAAGGGTCTTACAAAGACTCAAAGAAGGACGATGCAGCGCAAGCGCGAGAAGACTTGTGTCACAATGAAAATCCTTCCAGAGGGAAATCTTCAGACAAGCGATGGAGGCCAAAGCGCAAAGATGGGGATTCATCGGCAGATGACAATATGTTGCCAATGGCATAACTAGAGTTGATGGCATTGGGCATTTTGGTCTGGGAGCAGTGCTTGATGAGCCCTGGTATTTCAGGTGTTGCACTTGGGGGGCATCGGCAGACTGAGCGTGAAGAGTTTGTACCCTGGGAGCAGCTGCCGATGAATTTGTTGGCCACAAAAGGAAATGTTTGATACAAATCGAAGGATTGTGAGAGTGGCTTGTAACTGTTCACGCTACAATTGCGGGGTTCTGTTGGTAACTTGCAATGCTTGCGTGCAATAGTCAAGGAAGCGGTGCAGGCATCTTGGAGGAGATTGCAGTAGAGGAAATTTCAGTGCATAAGATATCTTATACTCCGAAATTGGGGGGCATGTGTTGACACCGTTTTTGGGCACGTGTCAATATGATCTAAGGATTGTGCCGATCGGCAAAATGCTAGTTGTCGTTCCTTATCGGTATTGGGATATTACCGGTCAGATTGCCGATAAAGGCAAGAATGTTGCTGATGAAGATGGGGACTTGTTGCCGATGGAGGCAGGAAGAGACTGTTGATGAAAGCAAGGGGATGTTGACGATAGAGACAGGAACGTTGCCAACAGGAAATTATTGCCAATGAAAATAGAAAGCTGCCGATGAATAGTAGATGCTGCTGATGGAAACAGGATGACGTAGCTGGCGTCAGCAGAGAACTGCCGATGGTGATAGAAGGTTGCATATTGGAAGAAGTCTGCCGATGGAAGGTTTCATCGGATGTTGCCGATGAAGGTTGGTTGATGAAAGTTATCGATGCGTGAAATGTTGCCGATTGGGGTATACAGTTGCCGATGGCGCTAAAAGGAAGTTGTGGATCGGAAGGATATGTCGATGGAAAGTTTCATCGAAGAGAAGACATAAGGAAACTGGTGATCTTATACCAGTATTGTTATAGAAGTTTGAGTCCGATTCTTGCACGAGTCGTTTATTTCCTTTAAAATAGGAGTTTTGTTTAGGAAAGTTAGAGTCATGTCTGCTTACAACTCCTCTGTCGGAGTATAAATATGTATCGAGGGGTTGTGTAAAAAATATATCCAAGCATATCAAATAAATCAATTACTTTTTTTTATCTATTTTACCAGTAATTTACCTTTACCGCATTAGGTTTAATTATCTATGAGTTCTTCAAGTTTCGACGGGCTGCATCTCCTTGATCTCCGTCAACCCTTGCATGTTCTGCGTTTGAGCAACCTGAGCTTTGACGTCCGGGCGCATCGCTGTCGTCTCGTTCAGCTCTACTCTAGTTATTCTGATCAGGTTTGAGCCTTGACATCTGGGCGCATCGTCGTTGTCTCATTCAGATCTTGTTCTAGTTATCGTCCTTGTCGATTAACTAGTCAAATCAACTGGCACACCCTCAGATATCGAATTCGGGTATAAGCCTGAGGTGTTCGCAGATCCTCGATGATTTTTTGCGTCAACACCTCTGTTGGTACTTCCTCCTCTTGAGGGTGTTCTTCGGTTTGGAGATTCTCCCATGGTTATTGGGCCAAACCTCCCCTTGTTCTTCTTTGGGAAGTATCCTCGGATTGGTGGGAGCGTCGGGATGAGCTCCCACTCATAGCTTGCTTCATTTTCTTGAATGTGGATGTCAATGGGTTCTTCATCTTCTAGAGAGGAAGAGGGACACAAGAGCAAGACTAGAAAGGGATATGTGTATGTGGAGTAGATTTCTAGTTTGCCTTGTGGGGAGAAGTTTGAGCTAAGAGAAGCTTGATGAAGACATGAGATCTTCTTGTGGACTAGCGAGAGCAACACTACTTCTCTTTGAGAGCTAAGAACTTCTCTTGAATGTAGAGAGGAGAGAGCAAGGCAAGGAGAGGCTTGAACTAGAACTGAATTCTTGTGGAGGTGTGAGGAAAGAAGCTCTCCTTGCATGGGGTTTTATAGGGGAAGGAAGTGGCACCAAGGGGGTGCCATGGAGTGGTCGATCGACCACCCCTTGGGCATGCCCTTGGGTGCCATGATCACATGTCTAGTGGATGCCTTACACAAAGCAAAATAGAGAGAGAAGGAGGTGACACAAAGTTGTCGACCATCCCTTAAAAGTAGAGATTCCACTCATGCTTTTTCTAGTTCTTGGTGAAAGGTGAAAGATGTGATAAGATGTGATCAAAAGCTGAGCTAAAGTAGTCAAGATTCTCCTCTTTAAACAAAGAGTAGTGGGGGACAAAGGTATGTGATGCTTTGATTGAAAGTGATTGATGTGTTTTCTTTTTCAAAGCATGACAAAGTGAAAGTGATGGATGTCATGATTCCCCACTTTGGACAAGGAGTAGTGGGAGACAAGGATATGCCATGCTTAAAGTGATTGGATGGTGGAGAGGAAGAGAGGGATGAAGATGGGGTTTCTAGGGCATTCGGCCGAACGCCTAGTCCTCCATATTTTTTTATTTTCCTTTTATAAAGGTCTCTAAATGATTCTTTAATTAAATAAGCCAAAGTAGGGTACATAGGGTGTTCCGCCGAACCCCTATGTTCCTAATTTTTGTCAAGTTTTAGTGCTAAACTAATTATCAAGTTTTATTTAATCTAACTTTAGTTTTCTGAATTTTAAGTATGAAAGAAATTAAAGGTTTGAACTAAATTTAAGAAAGGAAATAAAATATAACTACCGATTTACCTTTCGGCGAAGGCTCCCTGATTTTAAGTCCTCGGAGTGGGACTCTCCTTCTTGTTCATTCCTCGGGTGCACTTGGCGTCTCCGGAGGCGGAGATTGTGATGTGTGCACCTCTTTTGTTTTCCAGACCTGCCTTGGATTGACGGGTTCATTCTTCTTGAGTTCTTCGATCTTGATCTTTGGATATTGCTTCTTCTTCCGCGGAGCTTGAACTCTTCTTTTTGGTGGTTGTGTTTTTGCCTGTTTGTTAAACTTATAACCATTGAAAGTACATTTTACCTTATGACTTGGGAATTGGAAGTGAATTTGGCCCGATCCAACGTAGATGACTGCGTTGGTGGTGTTGAGGAAAGGCCTTCCCAAAATGACAGGGACTTCCGTGTTAGCTCCCATGTCCAGGATGATGAAGTCGGTGGGGATGTACTCATCTTGGATGTTCACCAAGATATCCCTTGCGAGTCCCTCAAGAAACCGTATTGTTTGATCTGCCATCTGCAAGCGAACACATGTGGGGACCAAAGGTCCTCCTAACAGATTATCATATGTTACCTTAGACATGATGTTGACACCCGATCCGAGATCGCAAAAGGCGGTGTGGAATGTTTGTTGTCCGATTGAGCACTTGATCGTTGGGAGGCCTGGATCTTCCTTCTTCACGATGAAGGGAGGATCGAGAAGATAGCCCCAATAGGAGCGAAGTGGAGGCTTACTGAACCTCAAGTTAACCATGTTTACATGCTCAATTGAATCTTCTGGTTTCCGAGGAATTTTACCTTGTTCCAAGGAGGGCATAGCTGCTGCTAATTGAGCTAGTTGGGTTTCTAGCATTTTATTAAAACTCAATTGATTTTTCATGGCAGTTGTAAAGCTATCCATTTTCTCACCAAAGGTTTCAAGAACTTTATCAGTGGCAATCATTTTTCTATTTATTCCATCATTAATCTTAGATTGACCAAGAACAAGATCTTTTAATGAAGGTTGGTTGTTGTAAGAATTGTAATTATTGTAATTACCATTACCTCCATTACCTTGGTAGAAGGGGCGTGAATTCCAATTTCCTTGTTGTTGTGGTCGATACCTGTTGTTGTTGTTGTTACTGTTGCTATTGTTGCTGATGAAGTTCACATCCTCCTTCGAAGTCTCGGTGCAATTGTTGCCCGAGTGATCATTTCCTCCGCACACCTGGCACCATGGATCGGCTTCAATAGCTTGTGCGGCGGCGACTGGGTAAATGGCCTCTCGTTCCTTCTTGGAACCTTCTTCTATCTTCTTCATCAAGAGATCCATCTTGGCGGAGAGCATGTCAACCTCATTGACGGTGTGCATACCTCGCTTCTTTGGTTGGAGACGTTCGTCACCCCATCCTTGGTTGATCACCATTTTCTCGATGAGGTCCTTGGCATTCCTCACTGTGTGTTAGAGGAATGCCCCTCCAGCGGCAGCATCAAGGTGACTACAGGCCATGCTAGTCAGCCCATGGTAGAAACCTTGAATCAGGAGCTAGTCGTCTATCCCATGATGAGGACAGGCACGAACGTACTACTGGAGACATTCCCATGCTTCGGGAATTGTCTCGTCAGATTGTTGTTGAAAGCTTGAGATCTTCCCGCGAAGAGCATTGGTTTTGCCCGTCGGGAAGAACTTCTTGAGGAATGCGTTAGCACACCTCTCCCATGTAGTGGCCTCTTCTTTGTGGGCGTAGAACCATTGCTTCGCCTTTCACAATAGCGAGAATGGAAAAAGACGAAGGCGAATGGCGTCAGACGCCACTCCCTTGATAGTGAATGTGCCACATAACTCCATGAAGTGCTGGAGATGAGCATTTGCATCCTCATGGGGCTTTCTGCAAAATGGATTGGCCTGCACCATGTGGATCAAGGCGGGCTTCATCTCGAAGGTGGCATCTCTGAAGTTGACCTCGGGACCCTGAGCTACGTGGGTAGCTGACGGAGCTGAGAAGTCAGAGATCGCCTTCTGGGCCATAGTTTCCTTGAGTGGTGGTGTAGAGCCTCCTTCCTTGAACAGATCCTGGTTCGAGAGGAACCTCTGAGGGGGAACTTGACGACGTCTAGTCCTCCTCAACAGTTGCTCGGGATCTTCGAGATAGTTTCCCGGCAGTTGGAAACCGCTCATACACTGTCTGGGTTCACAAGAAAGGAAGACACAGACAGGGCTAAGACCCTATGACTAATTGATAACTAAGTTAACGAGAATCTCTGGATTCAATCTAATTAAAATTTCTTGGCTAAGCTTTCCCCGGCAACGGCGCCAGAAATGCTTGTTGGTATTTCTTATGACTATTGGATAAATCCGCAAGCGCACAGATTATACCGCTGTAGCACTTCACCAAGGAGTATTCCGAGGTATCGTAATTTATATTATCCAAAGGGAAAACTGGCTAGAAATGATAATTAGATAGAGATCCTAGAGAGCACCTCAACCTTAGTACCAACTAGTATAGGGGGGTAAATGATAAAAGTGATAGGAAGGGGTTGATGAATGAAGAATCTACGGTAAAGGATACTTAGAACGGACCTCAAAGACTAGCTAGGTGGGAGGACAACGAGAAGAGAACAGGGACTCCTATGTACTTCTCTCTACTTCAATATACTTAGCTAGATAACTAGTCTAGACACTATAGTGTGTCTCCTCAATACAAGTATGCTAGGCGAGGGGATAGATCAGTAGTAGGACAAAACTCCTACCGGACTGCGGCCTCTTCTTACGGGGGCCTTACCTTTTAAGAACTTGCCTATAAACACGTGGTGGAATACAAAGACTAGACAAGGCTGTCACCTAAGTCATGGGTGTTGGATGTTGGTCCTGAGGTATTTTGTCACGTTTATCTCCTTGGTGTGTGTCCATGGATCCACGTGCTTCACTTGTGAGCCGTTGAGAGGAAACACAGAGTGATCCAATGGATGGATTCTACTCTACAGTGCCTCTCTTGGATCATGGTCGAGAGGAGAGAGCATGGTGGTCCCATATGGCTCTCCTTTGCTCCATTTGTTCATTCCTGCACTCAAACACTGATGGACATGTGGAACTAGTTATTTGATAAAGAATGCTCACGATGTGTTTGTTTTATCCTTGATCCTTGGATTAGTGGAACCATTTTAGCTATGTAATAGATGGTCATAATTTGTGCCAATAGGAGGCCAGCGAAGGGGCCTTGCTGCCAATTACCGATGTGGGATTAGTCGGTCGCAAGTTAAAGGTTTTGCCACTTCTGCTCTTCCTTGGAATTAAGTCGTCAACCTGTTGACAAGAAATTAGTTGCCAATTCATTTGAAAGGATATGACAGAAAAATAACATAGAAGACAAGCTTACCGTGTCATCGGGAATTATATAATCGACATAAATCAAGTGTCGATAGTAGTGTGACGATGCAGCAAACAGTTCATCTTTCCACTCTTGCCACCAGTACTTGTATGATTCTGTGATGAAGGATACTTGCACCCAAGTGGATAAGTCAATGTTGGTTGTGTCAGCATGAGGAGGGAGGTTGACGACCTTGTCCCAGTCCATGACGCTGGTGATGACTTCTCTTGATTTCACCACATCAGCATAACTGAGATTGATCGGCAGTTGACCAAACGCTAATTGTCTTGTCGCTGCCGATGGATAGTAGAATTCATAAGTTGCGTAAGTATTCTTCCCGCTCCCGAAGAGGTGGACTGGGATAGCCCGGGGAGTAAGGATGGCCCTTAGGATTCCGTCATCCTTCTGTATATCTTCATCGACAAGGTTGAAGGAGAGTGAGAATCGGTTGTCCTCATCGACATAGGGCCACCAAGCCCGTTCTGCAGCGGAAGTTCCACAATAGAATCTCTGAAAAAAATCTACCGAATTGGTCTTCGTTGGCGTCGGTTCCCGATAGCACTATTATGGCTTCCCCGAAGTTGAGTGGAGAGCGGGTTGCCGATTCATCATTGGCAAACACATGGTTCTTAGCCAGGTCTCTTAGAAATTGCTGGTTGAACAAGTCAAATTGAAGGCACTTGTGCATATGGGCGTTTAACCACATATTGATGAACCACCAGAGGCCTCCAAGGTTGCCGATGGGCTCGTCTAGCAGTAACTTTTCCGATACCTAGTGCAGGAGGTAATATAATGAGCTGAGGAGGTATCGGCCAAGAGGAAGTCTTGCTCCATTGGCCAAAAGCTCTGCTGTGGGGAGATACATATTGGTGGTTCCAATTGTCCTGCCACAGAAGATGAACTTCTCTAGCCACATATTTAGGAAAGTGGCATGCTCCCTATGGCTTACCGATCCGGTCTTTTGATATTCTTGAATATATCCGGTCCAACCGCCGATGTTGCGGGTATTTACCTGATGATCGGGCTTCCTATGGAAGAGGGTGGCATCATCGGCAGAAGAGATGTCAAGGCCGGTAAGCATATGCACATCGACAATTGTAGGGGTGGCTGGTCCATGTCTGAATAGAAAGGTGTTCATTGTGTCGGACTAGAAATAAGAAGCGGCAATCCTCATGTTTTCATTCTTGGCCATATCAGCAAGGGATAGTCTGATACATTGGTCTAAGTTCCGTTCTGCCCAGTAGACTTGTTGTGACCTGGCCATCCTAAGGTACCAATTTTTCCACCCTTTGGTTGGTTTGGGCCAAGAACGGAAAATGTCTGTCCATATCCCTAGGTCAAAATGTGCAGCTCTAAAAGAAACTCGGTTGATTTCCACATTAATGATTTCAGTTGGCTCAGTATCCCCCATCGGACCCAAACAACAAAGATGTGGTTGATCGATAGGGATTACTATTCTATTGCGCATTTCCTAGATTCAGAAAGCAAAGAAGAAAAAAATTGCAAGGGTATGAAATAAGAAGGGAAGAAATTGACCACGGGGACGTTGAAGCTGATCGCCATCGGGTCGAAAGAGTTCTTGCAGGTTGCACCTTGCTGATGGAAGAAGAAGCCATTGATTAATGTTGTCGGAGTGTTCTTCAGGAGCGCCGGTGAAATGGGAGAATGAAGGTATGAACTTAGGATGGGCAGTGGTATTTATAAACCTAAGGTGTCAAGGGCGTTTTCGAGTTTTCCTTTTAACTAAGCAGAGATATGAAAGGATATGGTGATAAATTTACGCGGCGATCTAGGGATTGTAACCGTTGGCGCTACAGTTGCAGGGGGCTATTGCTAACTTGCAATAATTGTGCGCAATAATCAAGGTAATGGCACAGGCATTTTGGAGGAGAAGATTACAGTAGAGGAAATTTCGGCGCATAAGATATTTTATACTCCGAAATTGGGGGGCATGTGTTGACACCGTTTTTGGTATGTGTCAATATGAACCAAGTCCGTTGGTTGACAAGGAAATGGTCACTGTTCCCTATCGGCATCAAGATACTATCGATAGAAGAAAAGGAGGTTACCGATGGTGAATGTGATTGAGGAAACGTTGAGGAAAGAGGAAGGCTACTTGCCGATAGGAAGGTATTGCCGATGAAGGCAGAAGGGTGTTGCCGATAGGAAGGTAATGCCGATGGATGCACGATGATGTGGCTGACGTCAGCAGAAGGCTGCCAATGGCAATAGAAGAGGGCTATGGATTGGAAGAAGTCTGCCGATGGAAGGTTTCATCGTGAGGAAGACGGATATGGAAACTGGTGATTTTATGCCAGTATTATTATTATAGTTTGAGTCAGACTCTTGCACGAGTCATTTATTTCCTTAAAAATAGGAGTTTTGTTTAGAAAGGTATGAGTCGTGTCTGTTTACAACTCCTCTTGGAGTATAAATATATAATGAGGGGTGGAGTAAAAAAGGAACAACACAATCAATTAAACAAGTCAATTACTTTTATCTACTTTTCCAGCAAATCTACTTTTATCACATTAGTTCTAGTTTATCCATGAGTTCTTATGAAATCTCGACGGGCTGCATCTACAAGATCTTCGTCAACCTTGTAAGTTCTGTGTTTTGAGCAATCAGAGCCTTGACGTCTGGGCGCATCGCCGTCGTCTCGTTCTATTTTGTTCTAGTTATTGTCCTTGTCGATTAACTGGTCAAATCGGCTGGCACACCTTGGATATCGAATTTGGGTATAAGCCCGACGTGTTCGCAGATTTGACAGCTTTTTGTGTCAATAGCCGGCGCCCATGGTCCCTCAGTCCGAGCCCCACTTCCGTCCTTCACCACTCTTAGTCCATCAGCACGGCAAGCCTCTACTCGACCTTGTCCACGCCATTGACCACTGTCACTAGGCATAGCACCTGCACACAACAAGCCGATAGACAGACACACATTTGCTTTCGCAAAGGGTTAGAATAAGCCACTAAAACTGAAACACTTCAGTGTTGGGCAATCACTCATCACAAAACTGAACTACATGGGTACTTATCCACCATGTGTTCGCACTGCACCACATGTGCGTCCCTCCGACCTTTGCGTTTGTTGGCCGACCTCGGACGAGCCAGAGGTTTTCTCAAGGAGTGTTGGGGCTCGGAGAGCGTATGCCTTGGCTGGGGACGCATAAGAAAAAAGATCTTGAGCGCGACGTGGTGGGCCCGGGATGGATCCTGTAATGATGGTAGATACAGGATGCGGGATTCAGAGCGAAGGAGGAAAAGCGGGTGGTGTCAGTTAACTGCCATCGTGCGTGGCTCCCGGTATTCCAGCGTATAGTGGAGTGGACGTAACCGAGCGACCGCATTAAATGCGACTCGGGTCGTGGGGTCGTGCGCGTGGAGAGCCGTGGAGGTGCCGCTCCGCCTTCCGGTGCCCTATAAATATGCGCCTGCCGCGTCATCCCCCGTGAGCCTGCACCATTCGCTTTCTTTGTCTCCCACTCTTGCTCGCGCCGACTCCCTCGAAACTAGGGTTTGCGCCGCCGCATCTCCACCTTAGCCACGCCTTCCGCTGCGACGCAAGCCGTTCCCCAGGTGCACACCCCATGGCCGGAGAACATCTGGCGAGGAGTTGGGCCCGGTGTACGCTCGAGCGTGAGCTGGCACTTGAGTTGGTGGAAACGGGGCTGCTGCGCCTCGAGTTCTCCGCCAACGATGTCGTCGAGTGGATCGTCCCCACTGGCGCCGACGTCTCGGAACTGCTAGAGGGGTACGTGGTCTCCTTCCTCCCGTTCCACGAGCGCGGGTTTGGGACTCCGCCGACTCGCTTCCTCCACGGGATTCTTAACCACTACGAGATTGAGCTCCACAACCTCAATCCTAACTCCGTCCTCCACCTTGTGGCCTTCGTGGCCATGTCAGAGGGGATGCTAGGCGTTGAGCCGGATTTCGTGTTGTGGAAGTTTTTCTTTAAGGCGATGATGTTCCTCGTCAACTCCGGTGGCGCGAGGTTGGTCGCGCCATGTGCGGAGTGCGCGCTCAGCCTCCGCACCTCCAACTTGGCGACCTAAATGCTAGCACGGGCAACTTCATCCAACCGGGGGTGGCATTCATAGTGGTTCTACATTCGGAACCATCCTGAGGTGTCGCTCCCGGCTTATACGGGCCACCATTTTGCCGAGGAGCTCCCTAGGTGGCATTACAGTCCGACCCCCCACGAGCTTACGCGGATAGAGCCCTACCTCCGGATCTTGACGCGGCTCCGGGATCAGGGGCTAAACCTCGTGGGGGTCGTCGCGCAGTTCCTGCAGTGCCAGCTACTCCCGCTCATGGAGTGAGTGCACCGGTTACACGAGATGGTGCCCGAGGCGTCGCGCGAGGGTCTGCCATGGCAGCCATGGAATTGAGCTTCGACCGCACTGTCGCCCTCATGAAGAGGTTGCTAGGGAATACGTTCACCATCGACGACATCAACCGCTGCCCCCAAATGTGCCCAGACCCTGCGTCCGTCCCACTGGTGAGTTCCGATGGTGCGGCGTTGAGTTTTCCCCGCATTGCCTTCCTTCATGGGCGCTAACCCACGCATCTTCTATGCTTCCTTCACCATGTGGCCACTCCTCTTCCCGTGCCGCCGTCGCAGCGGGCGGCGCCAGGTAGCGGAATGCGCAGCAGCGGGAAGAGGCAGTTGAATGGAGGAGGAAGAAGGCTGATAAGGCCTTGAAATGGATGGAGTTGGACCAGCAACGGGCTAGGCAACGCCACGCCGGAGAATCGGAGGAGGAGTCCGCTACTCAATCCGACGAGGATTGGGAGAGCCTCAGCGGCAATGACGACGATGATGATGATGACGAGGACAGGTGTCCTTTGTCTGAGGTGGTGCCGGTGTCGCTGGCGGCCAGAACGTTGTGCTACCCCGCCGGGGTCGCGCCGGTGGTGGAGATGCCCCTAGTCAGGACGCTTGGGGCACATCTGGACCCCGGGAGTTCCGGGGGTGGCGCCGCTGGTGATGCCCCGGCCACTCCCCGCTCTGCCCCGTCCGGGGGAGGGGGGTAGAGGCGGTGAACGGAGCGGCGATTCGGGCGCTGCCAGTGGTGGCGCGGTGGAGCCAAAGAGGAAACGTAACCGTGTCTTTTCCCTACGGTAAGCTTGTGTTATTTGATGCTTTTCTCTGCCTTCTTCACGAAGACAGGTTTCCCCTGGCTTGACCATGCATGATGGGTGTTTTAGGGTCTCCGGGGGCCCCGCACATGTGGGGTGGAAGAGACTGCATCAGAGGGCTCCGTACGCCGACGACCGGCATAGCGGTGGCGCCCCACCCGCAGGCTTGACGGGTGCTGCCGGAACCAGGGGGAGCCATGTTGGGAATATGCCCTAGGGGTAATCATAGAGATGATTGTATTTCCTTGTATCCATGACATATTATGAGTTCAATGAATATCCATTAAAGACAACTTGTATCGATAAGTAATTATGTGAATTGTTTGTGAAACTCTTTTACTTATATGGTTGTTCTAAAGTTGTCCCTGATCGAAGTTCGTACTAGAATGTACATCAATATTGGATCAACACATTATTAGTTAATGACTATGTTTCACAAGTCATGGATATGGAGATGGCGAACTAATAATGTGGGCACATGTAGGACATGGTGCTCAACAGACCCAGCATGAGATTGTCTCTATACACATCATGTACGTTTTGTCCTTAGACCTGAGATTGTCGTATGTACTCAAGATGTGAAACGACCTACCTTGGGACTACCAAACGCTACTCCGTGACTGGGTAGTTATAAAGGTGACTTTCGGGTTTGTCAGGAAATATGCTGTGAGACATAGTCAATCAAGATGGAATTTGCCACTCTCCATGAGAGAGAGATATCACTGGATCACTCAAATGATTAGATCATGAAATGCATGGCCGTGCTTGGGTTAAGTGTTAACCCACGAGTTGAACCAAATATCATGAGGCAAAGGAATATCATGTATATTGTAATGTGGTGGTTTGTCTGATATGATCATAGCGTATGCATAGGAGTTGACACGCCTTGCTAGAGGCCGCTATCAACTATTGGTTGAGTAAGAGTACTTGGGCCATGTCTATGTGTTCGTGAGCATAGGGTCGCATGCTTAA
>CM039131.1:15742001-15754753 GCA_022036555.1 Microstegium vimineum | reverse complement strand
ATTTGCCAAGTATTGATACCCGGGTTGTACCACCTGATGCTGAATTGGTGGTGCAGTCCAACCAGGATTGTAAGTCATCGGCATATAATTCACTGATGGCTGATAGCTAACTGGAGCGTGTTGCTCCTGTATTCTGGAGTAATCAATAACTAGACTACCTTGAGGCCTTGGTACTCTAGCTTGAGGATTTGCCACAACCATAGGCTGACTTGTATTTGCAGGACCCTGTTGCATCGGTAAAGAACTTGCCGATGGTGGCATTAGAGGCATTTTAGGTATCTCCACCTGAAGCTCTTCTGACGGCAATTGCATACTTGGAGTAGACCTAGCATAATTCATCATAAGATTCATTGGATGGGAAGATATTGCCGATGCCATAGGACCGCTCCATGCTGTATTGTTACCCTGGATTAGATCGGAATCAACAGATGGATTTGGAGACATACCGTATCCCCACCAGTTGACAGGAGTTGGCTGACTCTTAGCTGCGGGTCCTGACATTGCCGATGCCACCAGATCTGTATTCAACAGAGTGATGCTTGCAGGGCTCGATCTTGGTGGCGTAGCCACATCGGCAGACGGATCCACAGGAGTGGAAGACGCCATTGGAACTGCCGATGGGTTTATAGATGCTGATCCAGGATGATGATACGCTGGACCAACATAACGGGGTGCATGTCCTCCCTTGAAAGATTGCACAATAGCATTGTATATAGTATTGGACAGCACATTGGAGTGGCTAACTAATGCTTGATTTAAAGCAGAATTAACCATCTCTTGCAATTTACCAGGATTGGCGTCGAAAGTGACTTGCCGCGGCAACGGCGGATCTTGCTTCTGGATGGCTTCGCCGCTCCTGTTGAGGCTGAAGGACTTCAGATATAACTGCTTGTACTCCTCCATAGCCCGCTCCATAACCAACTTTTGATCATCTTTCAGATCGGCTTCGGAGACTTCAATGACGTTCCTCGGATTGACGTCGGTATTATCACCCATGATAGATGTATAATTGGTCCCACTGGGCGTGCCAAAAGATGTGTTGACGCAAAAAATCATCGAGGATCTGCGAACACCTCGGGCTTATACCCGAATTCTATCTCTAAGGGTGTGCCAGTCGATTTGACCAGTTAATGGACAAGGACGATAACTAGAACAAGATCTAAACGAGACAACGACGATGCGCCTAGATGTCAAGGCTCAAACCTGATCAGGATAACTAGAGTAGAGCTGAACGAGACGACAACCATGCGCCCGGACGTCAAAGCTCAGGTTGCTCAAACGCGGAACTTCCAAGGGTTGACGGAGATCGAGGAGATGCAGCCCGTCGAAACATGAAGAACTCGTAGATAATTAAACCTAATACGGTAAAGGTAAATTACTGGTAAAGTAGATAAAAAAGTAATTGATTTATTTGATATGCTTGGATATATTTTTTACACCACCCCTTGTACATATTTATACTCCTGCAGAGGAGTTGTAAGCAGACACGACTCTAACTTTCCTAAACAAAACTCTTATTTTAAAGGAAATAAACGACTCGTGCAAGAATCGGACTCAAACTTCTATAACAATACTAGTATAAGATCACCAGTTTCCTTATGTCTTCTCTTCGATGAAACTTTCCATCGACATATCCTTCCGATCCGCAACTTTATTTTAGCGCCATCGGCAACTGGATGCCCCAATCGGCAACATTTCACGCATCGATAACTTTCATCAACCAACCTTCATCGGCCACATCCGATGAAATCTTCCATCGGCAGACTTCTTCCAATCTGCAACCTTCTATCACCATCGGCAGTTCTCTGCTCACGCTAGCCGCATCATCCTGTTTCCATCAGTAGCATCTACTATTCATCGGCAGCTTTCTATTTTCATCGGCAATAATTTCCTGTTGGCAACGTTCCTGTCTCTATCGGGAACATCCCCTTGCTTTCATCAACAGTCTCTTCCTGCCTCCATCGGCAACAAGTCCCCGTCTTCATCAGCAACATTCTTGCCTTTATCGGCAATCTGACCGGTAATATCCCAATACCGATAAGGAACGGCAACTAGCCTTTTGCTGATTGACACAATCCTTAGATCATATTGACACGTGCCAAAAAACGGTGTCAACAAGAGGTACCACATGTCGAGGCATTATCGGTACCCCCGATGACAACCTATGAACAACAAAGCGGACTCTGGTTCAACCAACTAGAGTATCAGAGGCATCTTTCTCTTCGGGATCGATCCTTTGAGCACACATGGATTTTGGATCCAAGTCTTCTCTCCAACGCAGGTATGACCACCGAATTCGAAACTATCTTTTCCTCTATTGGTTGGTCTAGCTTTTGGCAAATAGAAGAGTTTGGAATTGAGTTGCTCACCGCCGAATTTCTAACCTCTCTCCAAATCTCTAATGATGGAATTGTCTTTCACATGTTTAATCAAAACCATAGTCTATCATGGAACCATCTAAGTGTAGCTCCGGGCTTTGATAATTCATGTTTGATTGATTTAGACCTTGCCATGCGTAGTTTCAACAAAAGGAAATTTTGGTTCTCCCTCTCTGCTTTAAAAGATTGCTCAAATCCTAAGTCTGAGGAAATTCACAACCCAACTCTTCGTTTCATGCTTCTTTGGATGAAAATGACCTTGTTTCCTGGAAGTAATGCTAACTTAATAAGTGACATGGAACTAAAATTGCTTTATTCCATGGTCAATAAAATGCGAATCTCTCCTGTGAAGTATTTAGTGGAATTTTGGCAAAGTTCAATTGAGAGTAATATATCTGTTCAATTCACATCCTTAATTACTCGTCTTGCCGAATCCATAAACCTGCTAGATGGCACAAACCCCTTTGTTTACATCTCTGCTCCTTTAGCAATGGTCTCAGAACAATATTTTGCTCATATTAAAATGTTAAAAAGAGATGCTAAGGGTAATCTAAAAATGATTTATAGTGGCCATACAATTGAGGTGCCTCTTCCAAATAGGCAACTTCAATTGTATAGGACCCGCAAGCTAACCCTTGATTTAGATCAAGGAACTGGGCAAAGAGATTTTGCAGACTCAGACAGGAGAGCTCAGGAGGGGCTACACTTTGTTCATCTTGAGCAAGGTGGACCTTCCCAAGGAGCTGTTGGCGAGGAGGAAGATGATGCATCTTCCGACCCCATGCACACTTCAAGTGGCATGCCTCCTCGACCATCACGGCCGCAACGAGCACGAGCATCCTTCTCGTCCAACCGAGACAGGGAGCATCATGGGCTGCGGCAAGAATTCGATCACCTCACCAACACCCTAGGTGCGTTGCATGTTGAGCACGATGAAACAGCACGCATCGTCCAGCAAACCGCCGAGAACATTCAAGCAATACAAGAAGAACAACAGCGGTATGGGGACTTTTGGTGGCAACAACATCCACACCCGCCACACCATTAAGCAAAAGACAAGCTTGGGGGCGATTCTCTCCCCCACTAAGGTAAGTTTTTAATTTCAGCCTTTACATTTATGCATTCTCTTGCTTATCTTAGCTTTGCATTTAAAAATCTGCATATGATAAAATAAAATAAAAAGACTTTCTCTTACTCCACTCTCACATATTCCATGAAAATTAATATCTCCTATGGAAATGATGAATAGTTGCTCTGCTAAGTGTTTCTCTAGAACTTAGTTTACAACTTGATACTTCTTTAAGTATGGGTTATTTGGCTTAAAAGAATTCATCATGAACCTCAACCTTTTGTGGGTTGCAAATGCCGTAACTAAGTCTAAGTTGTTGTGAGACATGATATGACAAGATAAGAGCTGGTATAATTTTGTTCTAAGCAAGAATGACTATCCGAGTATTTATTTATTTAAATGATAAAACACTTTGATGTTCCTCAATGGTGAAAATTCCTACCAAACCCATACATGCTCTTTCATGATATAAGCTTTCTACAGAAGCTGCTTGCTTTGTGTTGAGTTTGGTCAAGTTTTGTGACCCTTATCGAGAGATTTATCATGCTCCCAAGATTAAGATCACATACACGCCACATATACATGTTGCTTCTACACTGGAAGTACGCAGAAACATGCCTTACATTTCCACATAGTTCATACTCCATGCTCTAAGTAGAAAAACTCTCTCTAGTTTGTTGTTAGTAAATGAGACATAGACTATGCAAAATTATGAAAAATCCAAGGACATTCTAAAGTCCTAATCTTTATGAGAATTTCCAAAGCTCTCTTGAAATAAATAAATAAATGATGAAACAGATAGCTATGTCTCAATTTTAGAAAAGAGAGATCCACAAATAGGAGTATTGATCATTTACCATGTTTCCACACACTTGCACATCTTGATCTAAGAGTATGACACTTCCCTCCTCGGGTCCGGAATTTGACTTTACAATATATGCAAGGTAAGTTTGTTACATCTTTGATCCCTACCTATAGCTCCACATAAGCTTTAGAGATAGGATGGAAGAAGGCAAATTTTGATATATGCCTTGGTGAGGAATCATACACCTTATGAGCGACTCGAGAGTACCATTGGAGGAACACTAAGTTTTCTTTTACAAAACCTCCGATATGAAACTTGTGAAAGAATGAGAAAACTAGTGCTCAAGTCAAGTTGTTCTATCTCTCAACCTCTTAAGACAAAGGATAAAGCTATAAGCCCCATGAAGGACTAAGGTAATATGGGTGAGTCTTTATTGCTAACTTTTCCATTCAAAAGAGAAGTATGATTTTGTAGACTTAGTACTCTTGAAATCTGAAGCATAGTAGCAACTCCTGATCCATCGAGCTCAGTTTGATTGTTTGCTCAGGATGAGCAAAGGTTAAACTTGGGGGATCCTGTTGGCACAAATTATGACTATCTTTTACATAGCTAAAATGGTGCCACTAATCCAAGGATCAAGGATAAAACAAACACATCATGAGCATTCTTTATCAAATAACTAGTTCCACATGTCCATGAGTGTTTGAGTGCAGGAATAAACAAATGGAGCAAAGGAGAGACATATGGGACCACCATGCTCTCTCCTCTCAACCATGATCCCAGAGAGGCACTCTAGAGTAGAATCCATCCATTGGATCACTCTGTGTTTCCTCTCAACAGCTCACAAGCGAAGCACGTGGATCCATGGACCCACACCAAGGAGATAAACATGAAAAAATACCTCAGGACCAACATCCAACACCCATGACGAGTGGGACCAACACCAGGAAGCAGAGGAGGACCAGAACCCCCAAGGGGGGATTCGGCCGAACCGCAAGAAGGCCCAAATGGGTCCCACTCAGTCCCTGACTGGTGGGACCCCATCCAAGGAGGCAGGGGAGGGCCCACTGGCCATAGGGGCATTCGGCTGAATGCCCCCTAAGTTAGTTGGGCTCACTCCAAACGCCATAGCTTCTCCCCACGTGTTGGATCACAACCATCCATGCCTTGGTCGGTTCCAAGGTCGGTTGGATCCAAGGGTGGAGAATGGAAGGCCCTAGATTGCTGACGTGGCGCCGGAGTAGCCCCTACTCCACCTCCTGCTATAAATAGAGGGTCACACCCCCTCTCTAATCATGAAGAAGAAGCCTACAAGCTCTATTCCTTAGATTGTTCTAGGAGTTAGTCTAGAGTGGCAGTTAGAGTTGAGTCGAGCTGTGCTCAGGATTTCCGGAGTCGTCTTCTGGAGAGTCTGGTATAGCTCTTGTATCTTTCCTTCTTTGTAAGACTTTACCTTTATCAATATATATCTTTCTCTTTACTTTACTTAGTATTTACTTTGAGCATTTCTATACTAGATATAGTCTTGCTATATGCTTTTGCTCTTTAATAGCCTTCACACCCATAGTCTGTGATCCTTGTGACCTTTCCTGTATGCGATCATTGCCTGTCATAGGGTACTTTGGTTATTGATCATAGTCAAAGTAGTAAGTTGTGTGTAAGTGTGGTGCTTATACATCATCTTATCCTTGGTTATCGCTTGCTGCACGGATTGTTTGTGTTCGCTAGCAAGAGGTGACAGCCTTGTCTTGTCTTTGTATTCCACCACGTGTTTATAGGCAAGTTCTTAAAAGGTAAGGCCCTCGTAAGAAGAGGGCGCGGTCCGGTAGGAATTTTGTCCTACTACTGATCTATCCCCTCGCCTAGCATACTTGTATTGAGGAGACAAACTATAGTGTCTAGACTAGTTATCTAGCTAAGTATATTGAAGTAGAGAGAAGTACATAGGAGTCCCTATTCTCTTCTCGTTGTCCTCCCACCTAGCTAGTCTCTGAGGTCCGTTCTAAGTATCCTTTACCGTAGATTCTTCATTAATCAACCCCTTCCTATCACTTTTATCATTTACCCCCCTATACTAGTTGGTACTAAGGTTGAGGTGCTCTCTAGGATCTCTATCTAATTATCATTTCTAGCCAGTTTTCCCTTGAGATAATATAAATTACGATACCTCAGAATACTCCTTGGTGAAGTGCTACAATGGTATAATCTCTGCGCTTGCGGATTTATCCAATAGTCATAAGAAATACCAACACCTCCCTCATGCATCGAAGGGCACTTCCCAAGGTCACCATTAAGTCTAAGCCAATACCAGTTGGGGTTGCTACTACTCCATCGGCTACTGCTGTCGTCCTAGTGCAAGCTTTGACGGTAACAAATCTCCACTTTATTCATGTTGATCACAAAACTTTCATCGGCAACTCTCACTTAATTTTCAACTTGCACCAAATGTTTTTCTTTTATAGCAAACAAGTTCATCGACAGCTGCTCCAAGTGTACAATCCTTCCAATTCGGTCTGCCGATACCCCCCAAGTGTTACAGTTGAAATGCCAAGGCTCATCAAGTACCGCCCCGACCAAAACGCCTGAAGCCATCAACCTTAGTTACATCATCGGCAGCGTCCTCTCCACCTCCTACTGATGCGCTAACACAAGAGCCAACATCGGTGTTGGGGATACTACCTCGGCGTATCCCCAGGGACTTTATGGGCCTACCGACCAGGAGACGACCCAGCCGCGAGGCCTTGCGGCACGCGACCAGCCCGCCGTGCTCGCCAAGGACTCCGGAGAAGCCTTGCTCGCCAAGGAAGATTCTAGTAGATAAACTTGGATCCCTTGCCATAAGGGACCGATCGTAATCTGTTAGGATATGGAAATTGTAACCCTGCTCCCCGGCTATATAAGGCGAGCAGGGACCCCCCCTCAAAAACAATCTCTGAGACCTCTCTCAGATCAACTACAGATCCTGTAACCTAATACACAAGATCAATCCAGCCAGCAAAACATAGTACATAGGGTATTACGGTGATTTGCTGGCCGGAACCTGTCTAAATCGCCGTGTCTACGCTCTCTGTGTTACGCTTGATTGTCGTCTCCACACCTCCGCCTACAATCTACTACCGTAGGGTACCCCGTAGGTAGACTGCGACACATATTTCGTCGACAGTTGGCGTGCCAGGTAGGAGGTGTGTGCATCGACATCATGGTTCATCCAGTTGTTACCTTCCCGGATTCTATGGTCCTGCCGACGACCGGCACCGTGCTTCAGATCGCATCTATCTCCTGGACTGTCGGATCTACCCCTCGGTGGATAGACGCGCCGTTGCTCGCACGTCATCCCATCACGACGACACGTCACCTGCGGGAGAAGATTAGCGTCGATGACCTGGTCAGCGTCATCGACCGCTCCAACGGCAGCATCACCGAGTGCACCGACCTCGTTCAGGCGGTACGACGTCGGCTCCCCGGCCATCACGGTCACCGACCGCGCAACCACCGAACCGCAAAGGCGACGACCATAGCAACCAGAGGTGTCCACATCCCTCCGACTATGCCTTACGGGCTCAGCAATCAGACGACGCTTTTTAGCGCCAGATACCCCGACCAGTCTTCGACCAGATCCCTCCGGCACC
This sequence comes from Microstegium vimineum, assembly GCA_022036555.1. NCBI lineage: Eukaryota > Viridiplantae > Streptophyta > Magnoliopsida > Poales > Poaceae > Microstegium > Microstegium vimineum. The sequence continues at coordinate 15,746,872 of CM039131.1, read as the reverse complement.
CATCGTGAACACTATCATCACCTTCCTGATCTCTAGTAAATCCGACCAGTCAGTGCCCCTTGGGGATATGGTTTCGGTCGCTACCACGAGGCCCGAAACACCCGATCCTTCTAGATCGACCAGCGAAATCCCAAAGTTCCCCCCGGGTTTCGGGGGGATAGTCTTCCACGTCTCCGCCGACAGCGCTCCTCGCGACAATGAGACGGAGGCTGCTTCTATCGTAAGGGAGCAACACAACATCGAGCGTGCACGACGCCGCGAGCGGGAGCGCATCGAGCAAGAAAAGCAGGAGGACGAGCGCCGCGAGTGTGATCGACTCGCACTTGAACAACACGAGCGGGATCGAAGAAACAGTGGTCGCATGCCAGGACGTAATCTTCAACACGAGTTCGACCAGATAGGCGACATTCCGATATACCCCACCCCAAGCGTCGATCTGGCCGCTGCAACCTGCGAGTTGTCTAAACTCCCGACCACACCAGAGACCAAGAAGATAGAAGCCCACCTAAAGGCAGCAGTGGTCCATGTGAACAAGGCGGCTCGCCAAAACGAATTCTCCGACCAATCCTACAGCAGAAACAACTCCAGAAGCCACCCGCGGGATTACAGGTGAAGATCCCCGCTACAAGATGACGAGGAACGCATCAACCCGCGCCATGAACGATCGCCGGAGCCGGCTCGACGAAGCCCCCCAAGGGAGTACCGACGCAGATCTCCGCGGTACAACGACAATCATCGGCGAGATATGGAACCACCACCTCTCGGGAATCTGCGACACCTTTCTCCTCGCCACACGCCATCTGGTGGCCCCTGAATTTCAGAGTGACGTCAGTGGACAAGTACGACGGCAAGGCAAACCCAGAGCAATGGGCGTCCACCTACGAGATCGATGTACACACCGCGGGAGGAAACCAAGATGTCATGGCCAACTACCTCCTGGTGATGCTGTCGACTTCGACCAGCAGTTGGCTCCAGAAGATCCCCGAAGTAACCAATGACAGGCTGGAGCAGCTCAAGGAATTTTCATGAAGACATACAAAGCCACATGTGTCCAGCCAGGAACACGCTACGACCTAGAGAGCGTACGCCAGAGAAGAAGTGAAAGTCTCTCAGAATACATTAGACGTTTCTCCAACAAACGTCTAAACGTCACTGACATCTCCGATCCGGAAGCCATCGCCATTTTCTCCAATGGCCTGCGGACCGACGACCTCAAAAACAAGTTGGCGCGAAAGAACGTGAAAACCATAGAAGCACTCATGACGATCGCGAATCCTTACGCCGACCAAGACGATGCCGCACGAACCAGGGAGAGTAGGCGATGCTACTCCCGCTCTCCGGAGCGCGGAAGGGACAGAGACCGCCGGTCAGACTACCGCGGTGACGGAAGGGCCGATGATCACCGGGGTTACCACCCCAACAACCCCGAGTGTTACTAGCAGAGGTACGACCATAGGCGAGACAATCGTTACGTCGCCAACACAAACGCTTGGCCCAGAAAGAACTACGATGATAGCTATGATAAGATCCTCGACGACCCATGCCCCATACACAAGAACTCCAAGCACTCCATGCGCAACAACGATCGCCTTGAGGCGGCGGTAAAGAGAAGAAATGACAAGAGAGCAAAGAAGGACGACCCCGACAAAGGAAGAGACCAAGAACCACCAGCGGCATAGTTTCGCCCACCGTCAATGACGTACTCCATCTTTGGAGGGGCCGTTGTCGTTGAGGGAGAAAGGATACGTCGTCAGGTATGCAAAGATGTCTACTCGGTAACAGCAACAGGCGAGGGCTCAAACAATGCTCGCCCATTAGAATGGTCGGAACAACCTATCAGCTTCTCCGGAGAAGACGAGTGGACGGACTACAGATACCCTGGCCGCTTCCCTCTCATCGTCGATCCAACCATCGCCACATGCCATTTCAGGAAGGTACTGGTCGACGGTGGCAGCGCTCTCAACATTATATTCGCCAATGCCTTCCGCCAGCTTGAATACTCCAAGAAGGACCTCATGCCCGCAAACTTCTCCTTTTGGGGGATCATCCTGAATAAGCTGTCAACACCGGTAGGACAGATTACCCTCCCCGTACAGTTTGGCAATCAAGACCACTTCAGAGTGGAATACATCACCTTCATCATCGCCGACTTCGAAACAACCTACCATGCGATACTTGGTCGACCAGCACTAGCCAAGCTTATGGAGGTTCCCCACTACACCTACATGGTACTCAAGATCTCGACTCAGCAAGGCATCCTCAGCCTTCATACAAACCTCAAGATCGCTTACGAGTGAAAACAGCAGACGACAAACGCCGTCGAGAAGCCGTATGTCCCGGACACGTACAACCACGAAGAAGGAGACAACCCGACCACGAAGAAACAGAAGGAAGTAGAACAAGCAGCGACCACTCCCAACCCAGACAACGAGCAAACATAAGAGGCCGCTAGCTCCGAGCAGCGCAAGAAGATGTCATAGTATAAGCATAGTTCAAGAAAGTTTGTACTATTTATTCCCCACACAATGAATAAAAGAGCTTCTTTTCTCTTGTCTCCCCTAAACTTGCCCCGTGAATAAAACGCTCACGGCGTATGAAAACCTCCACGAAACGCTCACAGCGTATGACAACCTCCGCGAAACGCTCACGGCATATGTTGACCTTCGCAAAACACCCACGACACAAAGAAACCGCTCCAAACACACTGTATCACCATAAAAAACATGCGGCGACCACAGCGGCACGACTGTGAACGATCGACGACCTCTCCAAAACACTCCCACAGTGTTCGACGACCTTGCCAAAACACAGCAAGGCGTTTCTCCAAATAGCCTAGCCATAACCAGAAAGCCCCCGAAGCTGGTCTGACAACGGGTCCTAGCGAATAGAAGTAGCTACCCTAAGCGCTACGACCATGTTGACAGACCTCCCAAATAATACTTCCCCATCAACCGGGTGGTATCATTTGGGTCGGGAGCCATGAAGGCTATGCGCCCCGAATCTGTACACGACCACCGTACGGTCGATGACTCTACAAGCAGCATGGCTTTTTTCGCCCAGCGTCTGCAGGAACGGTCTCCACAGGCCCTGGTCATGCCACGATCGAACCTCTCGGAAAAGGGACATGTCTCTGGCATCATCCAAAGCGTGCATGAGCTGTTCGCCCTCTGTGCCGCGGATTGCCAGCAGTGTTGCCCCCTTGGGAGTACTTATGTATCCTATGCATGAAGTGGTGTTAGCCCTACGATCTAGTCCTACAAGGTGGATCAGAATCCCCTCAAATCACCAATAATATATGGCACCGAATCACCGGCTATTGGAATTCCAAACGAGCTAAGGCAAAGAAACGCGACCCTTCCCGTTCCGTCAAACCGCCGGAGTAGCTTTTATACCAAGCGGCGCGACGCTTCGACTTCCAGGGTTTTTGGGAAACCGCAACGATCGAATACGGAACCGCCACGCCAACTACCTTCCGCGCCGCACAAACGGGCCGATAAAACCAGACACAAAATCACGGCCCATTTAATCCTGTTTACCTTTCATCTCATGCTTTGTGGCTAATTGTTTCTTTCCAACAGTGCTACAGTCCCGGGGACTGGACACGTGTCTGTGTTATTTTTTAAGCAGCAACAGCAAGGCACCTACAGTAACTCGGCCGACAAGGATGATAAGGCCGCCCGGACAAACAAACTCGAGACCTCATCCATAGCACTAACAACTTGAGCGCCGGTCGCATCTCCGACCAGGCTCGGGGACTTCATCCAGCCCCACACCGAGTAAGGCTCGGGGACTGTGACATGGGCACCAGAGAACGGCGCCTGGAAGGACAACACCTGGGGACTGCGAATAAAAATCAAAACGACCCTGATACAAGAAGCCCACATTTTCTTACATCAGGCTCGGGGACTGCAGGTATTTACGGTCGTTTTTTGCATAACTCACGCGTCAATACATATATACTGCACCATTTCATAAAGCATGGCACCACGTGCATACTTCACCTACTAACCATGCTCGGGACTAAGTGGGTACACTTCACCTTGCGGTGAATGTACTAATTTTCTTCTCGGCAAAGCTCTGCTGTTTTTTTGTGTTGTTTTTTTGCAGAGCCTAAGTGGGTATAGTTCAACCAGGGAAGGACCTTTCAAAAGTTTTCTTCTTCCGCACGTCACATTCATCACCGACAAGCAAACCACAATGCTGGCGAGGCAACCAGTTCGCCCATCAACCCGCGATGCTCTCGACCAGATCGACCAGGTCGGGAACTTCTCCGAGCAGCACCTCAACCAGCCATGCTAGTCGGGCTCCACGACGACCGCTTCACATGATGGCGACCAGCTGAACACCTCCGAGATGACGCTGTGGGCTCGCCTGAAGAATGCAACATGCTTGGGACTTGTTGGGATACTACCTCGGTGTATCCCAAGGACTTTATGGGCCTTACCGACCAGGAGACGGCCAACCGCGAGGGCCTTGCAGCACGTGACCAGCCCGCCGTGCTCGCCAAGGACTCCGAGAAGCCTTGCTCGCCAAGGAAGATTGTAGTAGATAGAATTGGATCCCTTGCCATAAGGGACCGATCGTAATCTGTTAGGATATGGAAATTGTAACCCTGCTCCCCGCTATATAAGGCGAGCAGGACCCCCCCTCAAAAACAATCTCTGAGACCTCTCTCAGATCAACTACAGATCTTGTAACCTAATACACAAGATCAATCCAGCCAGCAAAACATAGGACGTAGGGTATTACGGGGATTTGCCGGCCCGAACCTATCTAAATCGCCATGTCTACGCTCTCTGTGTTACGCTTGATTTTCGTCGCCACACCTCTGCCTCAAACTACACCGTAGGGGACCCCCCCATAACTGGAAT
>CM039131.1:15729710-15741901 GCA_022036555.1 Microstegium vimineum | reverse complement strand
CCGCCACAAACAGATTGGGTTTTGTTTAGATAAAAGTTTAGCTGCTGCTACTTCCTTGTAGACGCGTGTGTCGACTAGACCATCCGTTCTACTTGATTCGGAACCCCACCTTCATGTGTATCACATCTGATCCTTCATCTCTTATTTGCAATTGAGTGCTTGTTCTACTTATTCTTGCTTGTTCTTCGATTGCTTGCAGGAATAACCCTAGTGGTTTGGTTGGTTGTGATCCACAAGATCGTGAGCAACCGCTGGAATTGGTGTATCGATCGCTAAGGCGCAGCGTCCTTGGATGGTTGTAGTCGGATCGTAAACGTCTCTCCAGTCAAATCGTAGTCGGATAGTTGTCCTTTTGATGAAGGTATGGGTGTCCTGATCTTTCGGTGGAGATAGATAACTACGATTTGACTGGAGAGACGTTCACGATCCGACTACAACCATCCAAGGACGCTGCGCCTTAGCGATCGATACACCAATTCTACCGGTTGCTCACGATCTTGCGGATCACAACCAACCAAACCACTAGGGTTATTCCTGCAAGCAATCGAAGAACAAGCAAGAATAAGTAGAACAAGCACTCAATTGCAAATAAGAGATGAAGGATCAGATGTGATACACATGAAGGTGGGGTTCCGAATCAAGTAGAACGGATGGTCTAGTCGACACACGCGTCTACAAGGAAGTAGCAGCAGCTAAACTTTCATCTAAACAAAACTCAATCTGTTTGTGGCGGCTCTAGTGGGATATAAGGAGGAGGGAGGACGACCACAAGGGTCCTAGTGTCGTCCTACAACCCTAGGATGAGTCCCTAATGGACTCAACTTGATACACGGGCCATCGGCCCAAAATAGGGTGACGCAGCACCGTTGGCAGAAAAGATCTCGGTATTAAATTGTTTACTGCGCACGCATCTGATAGGATATAGGTATGAGTCCGGACCCATTGGAAAGTAGACTTGATAAGATTTCCAAAAAGTCCTATAACGTCCCAATCGGAGTCCGTATGAAGTCGTGACAACCGTCGCAAGTTTGGACTCTTCTACAGTCCGAATTGAACTTTCCAAAACGTGTTGGACTTGGACTCTTTGTTTCCTTGGATCCAATATAACGTGGTGGCCTGGTGGAGAACGTTAGGAACACTTGGATTTGGTCCCCAATCAACTTCATTGACCATCTATGCTTTCCATATGCAATCTAACCCTTCCTTGATCCATGTAAGCAATTCTGAAAATGAAAACATACACACTTCATAGTGCAGCACCCATTCATCAAATGTAACAATGATAAACCTCATATAGAATGGTTTCACCTTTGGTATAGAAGTGGTTGGTATGGTCATATCTAAGCCGGTGATGTCCTCATCACATGGTCCCTTGATCAGTTGTAATAGTTTGAGGAATACCAAATCGGTAAACAATATGCTCCTTCACAAAGTCTATCATGTTTGCCGATGTCACCTTCTTCAAAGGAATTGCTTCAACCCACTTCGTGAAATAATCGGTGGCAACAAGTATAAATTTATGCCCTTTACTCGATGGCGGATAAATCTGGCCGATGAGATCGATAGCACATCCTCTAAACAACCAAGGCTTGATTCTAGGATTCATCACCGATGCAGGTGCTCTCTGAAAATTACCAAATCTCTGACAACCTTAACACCCTTTGAAGTACTTAAAATAATCCTCAAGAATTGTCAGCCAATAATACTCATTCCGCCTAATCATCCACTTCATTTTGAATGCCGATTGATGTGCCCCACATACTCCCTCATGAATCTCACCCATCAACCCTTTCGATTCTTCTTTACTAAGGTACTTGAGCAAAACTCCATCAATCGTTCGATAATATAATGCATCATCAAGGAGTACATACTTGGTAGCTTGAAACCTTAGACACCTTTCAACTCTTTTAGACGGATCCCTTAAGTAATCGGCGATTTCTTTTCTCCAGTCATCGGCAATCATTACCGATGTCATTATTTCTTGAATCAGCTGATACCCTGAAGCGTACTATGCTAACCGATTAGCCTCTTCATTATGCAACCTGGGAATATGCTCGAGGCGGTATTCTTTAAATTCTTTTAATAATTGCAAACACTTTTCATGGTGTGCAATTAAAATTTCACTTCGGCATTCATATGTCCCAATCAATTGATCGGTCACTAACATAGAGTCGCCAAAGATTTCAACAGCATCGGCACACACTTCCCTAAGTAATTCCAACCCTTTTAGCAAAGCTTGATATTCAGCCTGATTGTTTGTCGAAGTAGCAACAATCGGCGATGAAACTTCATACTTCTGTCCTCGGGGTGAGATTAAGACAACACCGATACCTGCTCCTTCCTTACATGTAGATCCATCAAAGAACAAAGTCGAAGGAGAAATCTCTATGGAGCTCACTGTACTACAATGCTGAGTAACAAAGTCGGCCATCACCTGACCTTTAACCGCCTTAACCGATTCATACCTCAAATCAAACTCTGACGGCGCTAAAATCCATTTGCCAATCCTTCCACTCAATATCGGCATCGACAACATGTACTTAACCACATCACCCTTGTATACGATAGTACATTCGACCGATAACAAATAATGTCTCAATTTAATGCAAGAGAAGTACAGACACAAACATAATTTCTCAACGGTCGAATATCTGGTTTCAGCACCCACCAGCCTTCTACTCAAATAATAAATTATGCGTTCCTTTCCTTCACATTCTTGGATTAAGGCTGATCTGATAACACTGTCATCGGCGGACAAATACAACCTAAAAGGCTTCCCGTGTTGAGGTGGAACCAAAACTGGAGGATTTACCAAATATCTCTTAATTTTTTCTAAGGCTGATTGTTGTTCTTCCTTCCATGCAAATTCTTGACCCGCCTTCAGCTTTAGCAATGGGCTAACAGACTTTACCTTCCCAGACAAATTAGATATAAATCTTTTGATAAAATTAATCTTGTCGATCAAGGACTGCAACTGAGTCTTGTTTGTGGGACCAACCAACTTATTAATTGCATCAATGGATTTCCTGCCGATCATGATACCTCTTTGATGCACCATAAAACCCAGAAATTGGCCTGCCGATACACCAAACGCAGACTTATTAGGATTCATCTTTAACCCATGTCCCCTTGTGCACTTTAGAATTTTCCGCAAATCGGCAAGATGCTTCTCAAAATTTCTGGACTTAACCACCACATCGTCAATATAGATCTCGACTAACGTGTCGATGTACTTATGAAAAATGAAATTCGTTGCTCTCTGATAAGTAGCACCAGCATTCTTCAAACCAAAAGTCATCACGACCCACTCAAATAAACCAACATGACCTGGATATCTAAAAGCAGTCTTGGATATGTCTTCTTCAGCCATGAATATCTAATTATATCCAGCGTTACCATCCATGAAACTAATGATTTGATGTTCAGTAGTAGCATCAATCAGTAGATCAGCAACGGGCATTGGGTAACCGTCCATCGGCGTAGCCTTATTGAGATTCCTGAAGTCAATACAAACACGAAGTTTTCCATTTTTCTTATACACAGGAACCACATTAGAAATCCATTCAGTATATCGACATTTCCGAATAAATCCAGCCTCAATTAATTTTGTAATTTCAGCTTTAATATCGGGCAATACAAGAGGATTTAATAGGTAACCGATTTTCCACTATTGATCGGTCTAGACCAGGCATCTCTGTATAATCCCAAGCAAAACAATCTTTATATTCCTTTAACAAATCACTCAACTATTGTTTACATTGGGAATCTAACTTAGCACTAATAAAGGATGGCATGGGCCTGCTGCCATCGCTGATATATATCTCTAGTAAGTCATCTGCTGATGTGAACCCCTGCCCAAGTTTTCTGTCATCAGCAAACGGATCCATTAAAACCTTCCTTCAAAACCGACTGCTTGGATCGGTATAATTCAGTAATCAGCAAACTTGAGGAGCTCCGTATCCCAAGCTTCACCTGACATGCATTTGGTCTGCTCATAAGTTTCTGATTCTGCCGATGCAATGATTGACGAGGCTTCACATTGTACGATTTCAATTTTGTCTCCAACCCATTGCACGAGGCTTTGGTGCATCGTGGAAGGGATACATCAATTAGCGTGGATCCAATCCCTTCCTAGGAGCAAGTTGTAGGCACCTTTGCCATTGATCACGAAAAAGTCTTACTGTCGATGGTTAACCCGACGCATACTGCTCCCTTAGCTGGTGACACATTGCCTTCAAAGTATTTAAGCATCATGTCGGTCTTAGCTAAGTCTTGGTCACCTTTCCCAAGCTTCCTGAACATGACGTACGACATTATATTAACTGTCGCTCCACCATCTACCAGCATCTTTGACACTGGCTGTCATCAACTCTGCCTTTGACAAACAAGGCCTTTAAATGTTGCCTTTCATCATTGGCAGGCTTTTCAAAGATAGCTACCATCGGGTCCAGCATTAACTGCGCCATCTCAACAGCTTCTTCCTCAGCATCGGCAAGCGCCATGAATTCCATCAGCAATGTAACAACCATATTGACCTCTGTCGATGGATCTCTATCCTTGCGTTTCGGCCTCCATTACTTAACTGGAGATTTCTCCCTTGAAGGATTTTTACTGTGATATAGATCTCCTTGGCGTTCACGCTAGATCCTCCTTCTCTGAGTCTTATTAGACCTTTGGGGCACCATTGAGGAAGCTTAATTTTCCAAACAGGCTGGTATTGTTTCTCACCGCCCGTATCTGCACCACTCCTTATGTTCGGATCCCCAGAGAATATCTCTTCATCGGGCACTCTTGCATTAGCCATCTCTTTAAGCTTTTCTTGACGGCCATGCTTGCCAAGCCTGTCATGTACGCTGAACTTGCCCCCTAGTTGATCATGCACTGATCTCTTTTCTCTGACCGGCCCGCCACAACTTGATGTCTGATCGTCAAAACAGGGCCTCTTTTCTAACAGATCGGCAGGATAGTACCCATTGCATTCGGGGCAATTATCGGCAGTCGGTAGCTTGATGCTTTCTTCCCAGCAATGCACAAAGAAGGGGCACCTCCAATGATCTTTATGCCGATGCCACTCTTGGCGCCTTTCTTCCTTCTACTACCGATATTGCTCCTCTTGCAAGCGCCAATATTCTTGTCGTGGCTACCTGTGCGTGATTACAATGCCATATGGTGCATGTCTATGAGGCCTCCTAGCATTGCTTCTCTCATCGGTAATTCTCTTTCCCTTTCTTTCATTGGCAAATCCTTTCCATTTCACATCATGCATAGCTATTTGATGTTCAGGATCTACCGATGCACTTTTCTTGGCAGCTTCTGACGTTAGCACTTTAGTCTTTCCATTAGTTTCCACCACATTATTCGGAAATGGGTGTTGGTCGATCTTCATCGGCTTCTGGGCTTTAGAATTTTCAAACTTAATTTGCCCATACTCAATTTCTGACTGCAACTGCTGCCTAAAGACTTTGTAGTCATTTGTATTGTGCGAAGTTGCATCATGCCACTTGCAATACCTGATCCTTTTAAGCTCTTCGGCCGACGGAATCACTTGTTTAGGCGATAGCTTAATCCGCCGTTCTTGAAGCAACATGTCAAATATCCTATCGGCCTTGGTAATGTCAAAGGTGAACTTTTCAGCTTCTTTCTGGCCAAACAGATAGGATACCGGCTTCTTGTTCTTTATCCATTCAGCAATCCCGATACTTGGCTCCTCATCCGATTCAGAATCTTCTTCTTGTTCAATGAAGGATACCTTTTTATTCCAAGTTTTTCTAGGTTCGAAAGCTTTGATATCTTGATCAGCAATTCTCTGCATGAGATGACTCAAACTTTCAAACTCTTGAGACGCATATTTGTCCTTGATGTGTAACAGTAATCCCTGGAAGGACAAATCTGCCAATTGCCGATCATCAAGTACCAAGCTGTAACACTTGTTTTTTTACGTCTCGCAGTCTTTGGAAGAAGCTTTCTACTGATTCATCATTACACTGTCTCAATTTGACCAAATCGGTAATCTTCTTTTCATGAATGCCAACGAAGAAGTATTTGTGAAACTGCTTCTCTAGATCGGCCCAAGTGATCACAAAATTTGGAGGCAGTGAAATGAACCATGTAAATGCCGATCCAGATAATGATGACGAGAACAATTTCACCCTCAGTTCATCTCTGCTGCCCGCTTCTCCACATTGGATAATGAAGCGGTTGATGTGCTCCATCGTTGACGTGTCATCTTGGCTAGAAAACTTTGTGAAATCTGGCACCTTATACCGATTTGGGAGATGAATTAAATCATACGCCTGAGGGTACGATGTCCGATAAGAGTCTATATTAACCTTAGGCTTGATGCCGAATTGTTCTTTCATCACTTCGGCGATCTTATCGGCCCAGTATGCATCTTGATCTTGCCTATGCACTAGGTGGATGTTGATTGGTTGAGCTGGTTGATACGCATCCTCATGTCTCTATGGCAAATAAGCCGGAACAATTGGCGTAGGTGCAGCACCAGCTCACTGAATATTATGCATCGGCTGATTTGCCAATGGACAACTTTGAACGCCCACTGGGATGTATTGTGGCGTTATATTCCTCGGGCGATATGCTGATGTTTCATTATGGAGACCGGATCGTAAGTGGCATTGTTGAACTCCTACTACCTGACATCCAGGTTGTACCACCTGTTGTTGACTCGGTGCTTGACTAGTCCATCCAGGATTACAAGTCATCGGCATGTAATTTGCCGATAGTTGATAGCTAACCGGCGCTTGTCGCTCCTGTACCCTAGAGCAGTCAACAAATTGGCCACCTTGGTGTGCTGGTATTCTAGTCTGAGGATTCGCCAACGCCATGGGCTGACTTATAGTTGTCGTGTCCTATTGCATCGACAAAGAACTTGCCGATGTTTGCGCATAAGGCATTTTGGGTATCGCCATCTGAAGATTTCCTGACGGCACCTGCATGGTTGGAGAGGATGTAGCATAATGTGTCATTGGGATCATCGGTTGTGCAGGTATTGCCGATGCCATGGGGACCATCCACGCTGCATTGTTATCTTGGATTGACCTAGAGTCAGCAGATGGACTTAGAGGCATGTTGTATCCCCACCAGTTGGCGGGAGTTAATTGACTCTTCATTGCAGGTCCTGACATTGCCGATGCCACCGGATTTGTGTTCAATCGAGTGATGCTTACAGGACTCAATCTTGGCGGCGTAATCTCATCGGCAGATGGATTCACAGGTTGGGGAGATGCCATTGGAACCACCGATGGAGTTGTATTAGATGTGGATCCAGGTTGATGATACGCTAGACCAACATACTGGGGTGCATGTCCCTCTTTGAAAGATTGCATAACAGCATTGTACACAGTATTGGACAGCACATTGGAGTGACTAATTAACACATGATTTAATGCAGAATTAACCATATCTTGTAATTTACCAGGATTGGCGTCCAAAGTGACTTGCCGTGGAAAAGGTGGATCTTGCTTCTAGATAGCCTCGCCGCTCCTGTTCAGGCTGAAGGACTTCAGATATAACTACTTGTACTCCTCCATAGCCTGCTCCACAGACTGCTTTTGATCATCTTTCAGATCTGCTTCGGAGACTTCAATGACATTGCCCGGATTGATATCAGCGGTTTTGTCCATAATAATCTTGTAATGGGTTAAACCGTGGCCAAAATATGTATTATTTTTCCCACCGGGTGTGTCAAAAGATGTGTTGACACAAAAAGCTGTCAAATCTGCGAACATGTAAGGCTTATACCCAAATTCGATATCCGAGGTGTGCTAGTCGATTTGACCAGTTAATCGACAAGGACGATAACTAGAACAAAGTAGAACGAGACGACGGCGATGCTCCCGGACGTCAAGGCTCTGATTGCTCAAAACGCGGAACTTAAAAGGTTGACGGAGATCTTGTAGATGCAGCCTGTCGAGATTTCGTAAGAATTCGTGGATAAACTAGAACTAATGTGATAAAAGTAGATTTGCTGGAAAAGTAGATAAAAGTAATTGACTTGTTTAATTGATTGTGTTGTTCCTTTTGTACACCACCCCTCGGTACATATTTATACTCTAAGAGGAGATGTAAACAGACACGATTCATACCTTTCTAAACAAAACTCCTATTTTTAAGGAAATAAATGACTCGTGCAAGAGTCATACTCAAACTATAATAATAATACTGGCATAAAATCAGCAGTTTCCATAACTATCTTCCTCACGATGAAACCTTCCATCAGCAAATTTCTTCCAATCTGCAACCCTCTTCTATTGCCATCGGCAGCCTTCTACTGACGTCAGTCACATCATCCTACATCCATCGGCAATACCTTCCTATCGGCAACACCCTCTTCTGCCTTCATCGGCAATACCTTCCTATCGGCAAGTAGCCTTCCTCTTTCCTCAACATTTCCTCAATCACATTCACCATCAGCAACCTCCTTTGCTTCTATCGGTAGTATCTTGATGCCGATAGGGAGCAATGACCATTTCCTTGTCAACCAACGCACTTGGTTCATATTGACACGTACCAAAAACAGTGTCAACACCGGTGGACTAGCTGTGGTGCCTAGTACTTGGCACCGGCGAGTGCGAGAAGACATGGAGGTAGACCGAGTTGACCAAGTCAAGATGGAGGACGAGCGGGTCGAGCGGAGGCTCATGGTACTGGGAGTCCGACCGGGCAAGGACAAGGTGGCTTGAGTCGAATGGTTTGATGGTTTGGGCCTCAAAACCATCCGAGGACGGTTTCCGAGATTGGGCCTCAAAACTCGGGGTTCGGTAGTTGAGCCCAAAGCTACCGGTGGCGCATTTCGCGGGTTTGGGCATCAAAACCCAGGTGGAGCTTCCGAGGAAGCGGGGATGGCACGTGGCGGAATCATGGAGGTTGCGTCGAGGCGATGACAACTCCCGGCAGGAAGCGGGGCCGTCCATTCAAACAAGTGGATGAGAGTTATCGACTTGGATTACAATGTCTTAGGGCTAGGTAATTCGGTCATGTATCTAGGGGGGTCTTTGGGAAATAGCCAAAGCCCGTTAAATAGAGGATGAAGGGGTATCCTCATCCTATCTCTTCAACCCTAATCATTTGCCCCAACTCTCTCTCTCTGCCCTCTCTCTAGTTCATGAGATCCCTAGGTTGATTTCACCAACCTCTGTAAGAACTTGAGTTTGTTGCGAGGAATCGGAGGTCGTAACCTCCATAAGCCATGACAACGTTGATTACTTGATCGTGTCTCGTGTTTTTGCTTGTGTTCTTCGTTTTTGCTTTTCCTCTCTTTTTCCCGAGATGAAATCTCTTTGTAGGGAGTAGCTCTTACAAATCCGTTTGAACCAAGTTCTTGGTACTAGTGAGGAGCAACTTTGCACCGAAGGAATTTTCCTAAAACCTCACGAGCACACAGATCAGGCGTTTTCTCTGCGGTGTTCTTTGTTTTGGGGTTTTCTACCGAAATCCGTTTGTGCCCGTTTAACCGACCCAAATTTAGCGATAATTTCTTCGGGATAGCTCCCCAACTGCACTAGGATCATGCCTACAAAGTTTGGTTGCAGTTGGTGATCATTTGGATCGGATTTGGAAAGTTTTGGTGAAGAGAAAAAACGATTTTCGCATTTCTGCGCTCTGTTCGGGAGCGTCAGACGCTCTAGGGTTTGGCGTTGGATGCTATGTCGTGCTGACGACAGCGTCCGTCACGATCGTCCGTCGTGGCGCGTGTGTTGCTCGCTTTTCTGTGCTCTCTAGTAGGCTGACGGACTCTCACCCCAGCGTCCGTCGCCCAGCGTCCGACGCCCAGCCTTCTGCTTCTTTTCTGTAGTGTTCTCTGGAAGGCCGAGGGAGAATCTGCTAGTGTCCGTCGCCCTTTAGATCAGCGTCCGCCGCCCTAGTTCTCAGCGTTCGACGCTTGTTCTGTTGGATGGTTTTGTTCGTTTGCTTTGGAGTTTGGTTCTCTATGTCGGTGACTAGCTCCGCTGTGTTCCTAGGACATCTCCTAGAACATCCACCCTCTCGAAGTTTGTGAGCCTAGTTTGTGCTTAGGGTTGTGTTTGGGACAAGGGTCAAGATCTTCCGAAAAGAATTTTTATTTGGCTCCCATTCACCCCCCCCTCTGGTCGCCGTTTCCGGTCCTTATATTGGTATCAAAGCTGGTTAAGGATCAATCCACCTTACATGGTTCTTGATCCACGAAGGTGACATGGAGCGAGGTGTTGGTAAACCTCCGTTTTTCGATGGAACGAACTTCTCCTACTGGAAGGTGCGCATGTCCGCCTATCTACAAGGAGTTGATTCGATCATATGGGAGATTTGTGAGAATGAGGGCTATCGTGTTCTTGCGGCTCGTGTTGACCCTCTCCAGATTTCTCAACACAACGCAAACAGCAGAGCACATAGTATTCTCTTCTCTAGTTTGTGTCTTCCTGAGTTTGAGCCAGTCTCGAACCTCACTACGGCGAGAGAGATCTGGCAAACACTTGTGCGATATCATGAGGGAAATCCTCAGATCAAGTCCAGGCTCTTCGACACATACCGTAGGGAGTACGAGAACTTCAAACAGTTGTCCGGTGAATCTGTTGACGGGATGTTCACTCGCTTCCAATCTATCATCAACAAGATGCGTGCTAATCGAGAAAACTTGCCTTATGATGATCATCAGATGGCTATCAAGCTTTTGCATGCTCTTGATCGGAAGGTGTGGGAGATGAAGGTGGTTGCCATTCAAGAGTCACCGGGCTATGATGCCCTGATCGTGGACGAGCTATTCAGCAAGCTCAAGTCCTCGGAGATTGACTACCTGAGTCGGGCCAAGCTTGAAAACCCATCGAAACCCTCTATGGCATTGGTTTCTGGCCCCGGCGGTATGTCTTCTTCCTCCTCTAACCCTTCACACTCTTTGTTCGCTTTGTCTTTGATGTCTGTGATAGAGGAGCATGTGGAGGATCTTGGAGATGATGAGCTGGCCCTAGTCATCACTAGGTTCTCACGGTTTCACAAAAACCGTTTGAACCGACAATGTGGTGGTTCGGCCAAGGAGGATCACTTCATCGCAAACTGCCCTAAGAAAGCTGCCGGTGACTTCACCAAGCGCAAGAACAAGCGCGAGCACCACTTTGAGGACAAGCACAAGCCCAAGGGTGGCTACAACCGAAGGTCCTCCAAGAAGGTGATTGACAAGGTGAAGGCCAAGCACCGAGCCTTCCTCGCCTCCCTCAGCGACATCGATGCCTCCTCCGACAGAGGTGCTTCTTCAAGCGATGATGAGTCGAAGGGAAAGGTTGAGGACAAGTTCAACGGCCTATGCTTCTACGCCGACGCCAAGCATGGTGGCTTTTGCACCATGGCGATTGAAGAAGGCAAGGTCAGCAAGCGCAAGGATGGCCCCGACTACTACTACGACTCTGACACACCCAAGGTATCACCCACCATTGAGTCCCTCTCTCTAGAGCTTGAGTCTCTGAACGACACCTTGATGAGTCAGATGCGTTTCTCAAGCGTGCCACGTGTGAGAGGAACGTCTTTAAGCAAAGGACCTTAGCATGCTTCATGAGCTAGATTTTGCTAAGGCGTCAGTGGTGGTTACCGAGGAGGTAGAGTGCGATGCTTGCGTCATTCACATGTCTGATCTTCTCAACACTCCAGGACAAGTATGGCACTCTACTTGAGGAGGTATGAGCTGAAGGCTAGCCTAGCTTACTTGTGCATGCAAGTCTTGCTTAGGCTTGCGTTCTGAGCTGGCACAGAAAGATCTAGGATTACTGTGTTAGAGAAGGTCAGCTCAGATAGCAGTAGAGAGTCGGATCGTTTGAGGCTTTGGAGCTTGAGATCGCGCCATGCAGACACGACAAGATGCGTACCGAGGAAGAAAACACATACCTTCGGTCCATCTTGAGCTAGGTGTCTGCCGAGAGCCACAGCTGGATGATGCTCAGCCAATGCAAAAGGGCTGGCAGCACGGGAGTAGGCTTTGCTATAGGTGGGAAGGACGATAGCATGTTCGGTAAGATCGGTGAGTGCAGTGGTTTGAGCGAGAATGAGAAACCCACCACAACTCCCAAACTTACCAACATCAATCCACCTAAGCCTACCAACCCCTTTGAGTTTCCTGTGAGAGATTGTGTGTTTGAAGAGCTACCCAAAACTACTCCATAGAAGCAAGTGTGGATTGCAAAACCGAACCATCTTTGCAACCCACTTGACAC
>CM039131.1:15520454-15721402 GCA_022036555.1 Microstegium vimineum | reverse complement strand
TCGTGTATGCTAGCGAAGAAGTATTTGTGAAACTGCCTCTCTAGATCGGCCCAGGTGATTACAAAGTTTGGAGGCAATGATATAAATCATGTAAATGTCGATCCAGACAATGATGATGAGAACAATCTCACTCTTAGCTCCTCTCTGCTGGCGGCTTCTCCACACTGGATAATGAAGCGATTGATGTGCTCCATCGTTGACGTGTTGTCTTGGCCAGAGAACTTGGTAAAATCTGGTACCTTGTACCGATTTGGGAGAGGAATTAAATCATACGACGGAGGATATGGCGTCCGATAAGAGTATGTGTTAACCTTAGGCTTAATGCCGAATTGTTCCTTCATCACTTCGGCTATCTTATCGGTCCAATATGCATCCTGATCTTGCCGACTCATTGGTTGGTTGTTGACTGGTGGAGCCGGCAGATGCGCCCCTTCAGGTCTTGGTAGAAGATGATGCGGAGTAGTTGTCATGGGCGCAGCACCAGTCATCTGGACGTTATGCATCGGCTGACTTGCCGATGGGTAATTTTGCACACTTAGTAGGTTAGGTTGAGTCATCATATTCATCGGTTGTTGTACCAATGATCCACTCTAAGTGTTTGCTGGACTTCCATATTGGTACATTAGTACGCCAGGCTGTTGAACTGGCGGCTGACTAGTCCATCCAGGATTATAAATCATCGGCATGTGACTTACCGATGGCTGATAGCTGTCTGGCACCTGCTGCTCCTGCACCTTAGAGTAATCAAAAAATTGGTTACCTTGATGTGCTAGTACTCCGGTTTGAGGATTTACAACCACATGTTGACTTCCAGCTGCTATACTATGTTGCATCGGCACAGAATTTGCCGATGGTGGCATCAGAGGTACTTGAGAAATCACCACCTGGAAATCTTCTGATGGCACTTGTACAGTTGGGGAAGAGGTAGAGTAATGCATCGTAGGGATCACCGGCTGTGATTGCATTGCCAATGCCATAGAGCCCCTCCAAGCTGAACTGTCTCCTTGCACCAGATTGGAACCAACGGATGGATTTGAAGGCATACCGTAACCCCACCAGTTGGCAGGAGCTGGATGATTCTGGATAGCAGGTCCTGACATTGCCGACGCCACTGGATCTGCACTAAGCTTGGTGGCGCTTTCAGGACTTGGCCTTGGTGGTGTGGCCACATCGGCAGACGGATCCACGGGAGTAGAAGACGCCATTGGGGCTGCCGATAGGTTTATAGATCTCGATCCAGGTTGATGATACGCTGGACCAACATACTGAGGTGCATGTCCTTCTTTGAATGATTGCATAACAGCATTGTACACGGTATTGGACAACACATTGGAGTGACTAATTAATGCTTGATTTAAGGCAGAATTAACCATCTCTTGTAACTTACCAGGATTGACATCATACGTGACCTGCCGCGGCAACGGCAGATCTTGCTTCTGGATGGCTTCGCCGCTCCTGCTTAGGCTGAAGGACTTCAGATACAATTGCTTGTACTCCTCCATAGCCAGCCTCTGATCATCTTTTAGATTGGTCTCGGAGACTTCAACGACGTTCCTTTGGTTAACGTCGGAGTTATCACCCATGATAGATGTATAATTGGTCCCACCGGGTGTGCCAAAAGAGGTGTTGACACAAAAAGCGTCAGGATCTACGAACACCTCGGGCTATTACTCGAAATTCGATATCCAAAGGTGGGCCTGTCGATTTGACCAATTAATCGACAAGGACGATAACTAGAACAAAATCTGAACAAGACAACGGTGGATGCCAAGACTCAGATTTGCTTCAGGATAACTAGAGCAGAGCTGAACGAGACAACAACCATGCGCCCGGATGTCAAGGCTCAGATTACTCCCACGCGTAACTTGCAAGGGTTTGACGGAGATCAAGGTGATGCAGCCCGTCGAAGCTTGAAGAACTCGTAAATAGACTAGAACTAATGCAATGAAAGGGTAAATTGCAGTAAACGTAATAAGAGTAATTGATTTGTTTTTGATAGATTGATTGTTTTTACACGCAGCCCTTGGGCACATATTTATACTCCCGCATGGAGAGTTGTACAGAGACACGACTCGTACCTTTCCTAAACAAAACTCTATTTTAAGGAAATAACTAACGACTCGTGCAAGAGTCGGACTCAAACTTCTATAACAATACTGGTATGAGATCACCAGTTTCCTTATGTCTTCTCTTCGATGAAACTTTCCATCGGCAGACTCTTCAATCCGCAACTTCCATTTATAGCTATCGGCAATCTTCTGCCGACAATCAGCCGTTATGTCATCCTGTGCTCATCGGCACTCCATGCTCATCGGCATCGGCAACACTTCCCAATCGGCAACCTTGTACTTCTGGTACCTTGTCTTCACCAATTAATTCTTATTGACAAGAGTCATTCAACTCCCATCGGCAACATCCTTATTGGCTTATCAGCAAGAAACGTCGAGCTTCCATCGGCAATAAACTTAACCTTTTCGCAGCATCTACCCTCATCGGTAACATTAACTGACGACCTCCCGATGCCGATGGAAAACGACTACCGATCAATACAGGTCTTAGCTCATTTGACACGTGCCGAAAAATGGTGTCAACACACCCATCTTCACTTTGTTTATTTTTGAAAACCCATTTGGTACCTATGGGGTGGCAACTAGGTAGTGGAGGAACTAAGACCCAAACGCGGTTTCGCTCAAAGTTTTCTGAGTCCTCATGCATGGCATTAACCCAATCCAGATCCATCAAAGCATGTCCAACATCTCAGGGCTCAAAAGAAGCGACAAAAGCCGAATGAGCAAAGTGAGAGATATAGGACCTCGACCGCGTGACTCGATGGTCAATGTCATCGATGATGTTCCCTGGCGGGTGCTGTCGCTGGATGTGGCGGGTGGCCTGC
This sequence comes from Microstegium vimineum, assembly GCA_022036555.1. Lineage (NCBI taxonomy): Eukaryota > Viridiplantae > Streptophyta > Magnoliopsida > Poales > Poaceae > Microstegium > Microstegium vimineum. The sequence continues at coordinate 15,718,509 of CM039131.1, read as the reverse complement.
CTGGACGAAGTGGCCTCCCCCTCGACAGCAGCTGGAGCTCCCTCAGGTGCAACGGGCACCGACTGAGGAAGCTGCTCGAACGCCCCTCATGTAGAGGAAGTAGTCGGATCGGGACCGTGAGCCGAAGTAGACGTCGCAGGTTCGACGTTGGCAGCCAGTGGAGTTGGCTCGGGATCACCCCAATCGGCATTGTCCTGCTTCTCCTCCATAAAGATGCTAGTGTTCACCTCATCATCACCTGCAAGCTCAAAAGTAGTGGAAACACAGGGCATAGTGTCATCGAATGTAATTTCATAAGTCTCCATCACTTGGTTAGTCTCAAGGTTAAGTGCACGATAAGCACGAGAGTGAGTAGAATAACCAAGAAAGATACCATTAGAAAACTGTGATTCAAATTTATCCAACTTACCACCCTTTTTGAGGATGAAGCACCGGCACCCAAACACCCGTAGGTGACTCACCTTGGGTGGTCTCCCAAATCGCAACTCATAAGAAGTCTTCTTCTTGAAAGCTCGGAGAAAAATGCGATTGGAAATATAGCAAGCAGAACTGAGTGCTTCGGCCCAATACGGCCTAGGAGTCCTATGCTCATCGAGCATCGTCTGGCCATCTCACCAAGGGTCCGATTCTTGCGCTCAACAACACCGTTCTGCTGAGGAGTGTGAGGTGAGGAAAACTGATGGTCGAGTCCAAAAGAAGAGCAAAGAGATGCAAAGTGAGCATTTTTAAATTATGTGCCATTGTCACTGTGGATAGCTCTCATGGCATTCTTAGGTAGCCCATTTTGCAATCTCAAAATCAGATCTCAAACCAAAGGAAAAGCCTCATCCTTACTCTCCAAAAAGAACACCCAAGAGTACCACAAGTAGTCATCAACGACTACAGCCACATACCACTTCCCTCCCTCCGACCTAACCCGAGCTGGACCAACTGTGTCCATGTGTAAGAGCTCCAAGGGTCGAGTTGTCATGACCTCAGTCACAGGAGGATGGGAAGGGGCGACCATCTTGCCATGCCTGCAAGGATGGCAAACAAAATCCTTCTCAAACTTCAGCTTTGGCAATCCTTGGATAAGGTCCATTGAGCTAAGCCTTGCAAGCAAGTCAAAACTCAAATGTCCCAATCTCCTATGCCACTTCCAAAGCTCGAAAGAAGAACCGGCAAGAAGACAACGAGAAGGTCCGGAAGAGATAGTAAAATCCGCACGAAAAACCTTCCCGAAGGGCAAAATCCGGCAAACAAGGTCACCCCGAGAGTCCAAAATCCAAGACAAGTTTGGCTTAAAGCTCACTTCAAAACCGTCTTCAAGGAGTTGCGAAACCGAGAGAAGGTTAAAATGCAAATTCGCAACCAAAACAACATTCTTGAGGATAAAAGAAGAGTTCACTTGGATGGACCCTCGGGAGACAACCTTACCTTTACTCTTGTCCCAGAATGTGATATACTCGGTGTGGTGCACGGGGTCGAGGCTGGAGAACCACTTGGCACTTCCGGTCATATGGCGTGAACATGCGGAATCCACAAGCCAAGTCTCCTCCAGTCCTCCTTCCTACATCAATAAAAAGACATAGGGTGAGCAAACGGGCCAACACTGGGTTAGTAAACTATGAAGGATACCAGTGTTGTCCCACTTGCCCAAAGAATGGGTTAGGAGAAAAATCAAACATCTCCTGCCCCACGGAGGGATAGCGATCACCACGATAGGGAAAACGTGGTCCGCTAAAGAAGGGTGGAGTAAAGCCACCACCACGAGGCCCGTAGTCGTTTGGGTCACGACCGGTACCCCGCCGGGCACGACCACCACGTGGTCTCGCCTCTTGAGGCATTGTACCTCTTGGTCTAGAAGTGCACCTCTGAACTTCCGGTTCACGCACCCCAACTCGTGGGTGGTACATCTCCCGGTTGTTCAACTAAAACTGCCTCCGATCATCTCTCTTCCTCCTAAAGCAAAACTCAGCCAAGTGTCCATCCCGCTCACAATACTGACAATGGTACCTCACCACACTCTTGGTAGGCACTCTCTTGTTGGGTTGGGTGGCTCTAGCTCTCTTAGGAAGGGGATCACTAGAGATGTCGAACATTGTGTCAAGTGGGTTGCGAAGATGGTTCGGTTTTGCAATCCACACTTGCTTCTGTGGAGTGGTTTTGGGTGGCTCTTCAAACACACCATCTCTCATAGGAAACTCAGAGGGGTTGGTAGGCTTAGGTGGAGTGATCTTGGTGAGCTTGGGAGTTGTGGTGGGTTTCTCACTCTCGCTCAAACCACTGCACTCACCGATATTACCGAACAAGCTATCGTCCTTCCCACCTATAGAAAAGCTTACTCTCGTGCTGCCAGTCCTTTTGCATTGGCTAAGCATCATCTCCAACTACAGCTCTCGGCAAGACACCCAACTCAAGATGGGCCGAACGTATGTGTTTTCTTCCCCAGTACGCATCTTGTCGTGTCTGCACGACGCGATCTCAAACTCCAAAGCCTCAAAGTGATCCGACTATCTAGTGATATCTGAGCTGACCTTATCTAGCACAGCCATCCTAGCATCTCTCTGTGCCAGCTCAGAATGCAAGCCTAAGCAAGACTTGCACGCACCAAGTAAGCTAGGCCTAGCCTTCAGCTCACTGACCTCCTCAAGTAGAGTGCCATACTTGTCCTGGAGAGTGACAAGACTAGACATGTGGATGGCACAAGCATCACACTCTACCTCCTCGGTAACCACCACTGACTCCTTAGCAAACTCTAACTCATGCAACGTGCTAAGATACTTAGCCTTGAAATCGTTCCTCTCGCACGCGGCACGCTTGAGCAAAGCATCCTGACTCATCAAGGTGTCATTCAGAGACTCAATCTCGAGAGAGAGGGACTCGATGGTGGGTGGTACCTCGGGTGTGTCGGAGTCGTAGTCGTAGTCGGGGCCTTCCTTGCGCTTGCCGACCTTGCCTTCTTCAATCGCCATGGTGCAAAATCCACCATGCTTGGCTTCGGCATAGAAGCATAGGCCGTTGAGCTTGTCCACAACCTTTCCCTTGGACTCATCATTGCTTGAAGAAGCACCTCCGTCGGAGGAAGCATCAATGTCGCTGAGGGAGGCAAGGAAGGCTCGGTGCTTGGCCTTCACCTTGTCGATCACCTTCTTGGATTACCTTCGGTGGTAGCCACCCTTGGGCTTGTGCTTGTCCTCGAACTGGTGCTCGCGCTTATCCTTGTGCTTGGTGAAGTCACCTGCAACTTTCTTGGGGCAGTTTGCGATGAAGTGATCCTCATCACCGCAATGGCAGCACCCCTTGGCTGAGCCACCACGCCGACGGTTCAAACGGTTGTTGTGAAACCGTGAGAACTTGGTGGTGACCAAAGCCAGCTCATCATCTCCAAGAGCCTCCACTTGATCCTCTGTCACAGAAATCAAAGACAAAGCGAACAAAGAGTGTGAAGGGTCAGAGGAGGAAGAAGACGTACCACCGGGGCTAGGAACCAACGCCATAGAGGGTTTCGATGGGTTTTCAATCTTGGCCCGGGTCTGGTAGTCAATCTCCGAGGACTTGAGCTTGCTGAACAGCTCGTCCACGGTCAGGGCATCATAGCCCGGTGACTCCTGAATGGCAGCCACCTTCATCTCCCATACCTTCTGATCAAGAGCATGCAAAAGCTTGATAGCCATCTCATGATCATCATAAGGCAAGTTGGCTCGATTAGCACGCATCTTGTTGATGATACATTGGAAGCAAGTGAACATCCCGTCAACAGATTCGCCGGCCAACTGAGCAAAGTTCTCGTACTCTCTACGGTACGTGTCAAAGAGTCTGGACTTCATCTGAGGGTTGCCCTCATGATATCGCACAAGTGTTTGCCAGATCTCCCGTGCCGTAGTGAGACTCGAAACTCGCTTAAACTCAGGAAGAGACAAGCTTGAGAAGAGGATGCTACGGGCTCTTGCGTTTGACGCATGTTGCGTGATTTGCAGCTCATTAATCCGAGCGCCAAGAACCACGTAGTCAGCACTCTCACAAATCTCCCAATACTTCGTATCAAGCCCTTGGAGGTAAGCGGACATGCGCACCTTCCAATAGGCGAAGTTTGTTACATCGAAGAACGGAGGTTTGCCAGCACCTCACTCCATGTTGCCTTCGCAGATCAAGAACCATGTAAGGTGGATTGATCCATAACCGGCTCTGATACCAATTGAAGGACCGAGAACGGCGACCAGAGGGGGGGTCCGGATTCAACTCAAAGACTTGGCCCTTGTCCCAAAATCACACCCAAAGCTTGACCTCGGAAGAACCGACTCACACACAACCTAACAAGTAGGTGGACACCTAAAGGTGCAGTGGAGTGGTCGGAGAAGATGGAGAACAATCGAAGCCACGAACTCGAAACCGATACACCGAGAGAAGTACTCTCAACCCCTAGAGAGAAGAGGCAAGAGAACACCCAAAAATACTTATTAGAACTAGTCTCAAAATTACCTAATCCTGTTACTTACGTGAATATGAATCCAACGCAACAAACGGAACTTGATTCGGAGTCCGGACGAAAGAGAAACGGCCAAAACAGCGATCAACAGTGATCACAGGACTACTTTGAAAGTGGTCCAGAGCTAGGGTCATTGCTGTAGTTTTTCAGCCACACCACAGGACCACTCGCTATGGTCCGGTGCTATGGTCTAGTGGGTGGTCCGGAGGGTAGTCCAACGGAAAAATCAGCCAAACAGTGTGCACCCAAGCTCCGGACTAGTGGTCCGAAGGTACCACAGGACCAATGCAAGTGGTCCGGTGGTATGGCCCGGTGCTAGGGGTTGTGCTGTTATGTTTTGGCAAGAGCACAGGACCACTTGCTATGGTCCGGAGGTATGGTCCGGAGGGTGGTCCGGTGCTCACGAACAAGCGCAGAAAACCGCGGAAACCGATTTCTCTCCGCCAAATCTTTCCAAAACTCAACCAAATGACCTCCAACTGCAACCAAACTTTGTAGGAATGATCCTTGTGCAGTTGGGGAGCTATCCCAAAGAAATCATCGCTCCATTTGGGGAGGATAAACGGGAACACTTAGATTTGGGGGAGAAAAAGCAAAACGAAGAACGCCGCAAAGAAATCGCCCGATCTACGCACTCATGAGGTTTGAGGTGAATTCCTTTGGTGCAAAGATGCTCCTCACGAATACGAACAACTTGGTTCAAGTGGATTTTGCAAAGCTCCTCTCAACAACGAGAAATCAACTCGGGAAAAAGAGAGAGAAAAAGCAAAACGCGAAGAACACAAGCAACCGGGGAGACTCGATCAAGAAACTAACCGTGCCATGGCACTCAGAGAGTCGAGCCTCCGATTCCCACCAAGAGATTTGAGTTCTTACAGAGGTTGGTGAAATCAACCTAGGGATCTCATGAACTAGAGAGAGGGTAGAGAGAGAGAGTTGGGGCAAATGATTAGGGTTCAAGAGATAGGATGAGGGATACCCCTTCACCCCTACTTATCGGGCTTTGGCTATTTCCCAAAGACCCCCTAGATACATTGAGTGAACTACCTAGCCTAAGCATTGCAGTCCAAGCTCCGGAAAATATCTCCCGCATTTTGAATGGACGGCCCCGCTTCCTGCCGGGAGTTGCCGTCGCCTCGACGCAACCTTCAGGATTCCTCCACGTGCCATCCCCGCTTCCTCGGAAGCTCCACCTAGGTTTTGAGGCCCAAACCCAGGAAACCCGCCACCGGTAGCTTTAGGCTCAACTACCGAACCCCGAGTTTTGCGGCCCAAACTCGGAAACCGACGCGGATGGTTTTGAGGCCCAAACCACCAAACCACTCGACGCGAGCCACCTTGTCTTTGCCCGGTCGGACTCTGAGTCCCTGAGCCTCTGCTCGACTCGCGCGTCCACCGTCTTGACTCAGTCGACTCGGTCTACCTCCTCGTCGTTGACCACTGTCACTAGGCATAGCACCTGCACACCACAAGCCGATAGACATGCACATACTTGCTTTCGCAAGGGGTAGGGTAAGTCACTCAAACTGAAACACTCACGTGTTGGACGATCACTCATCATAAAGCTAAACATACATGGGTACTTATCCACCATGTGTTTGCACAAGAGAATGCAAAAGCTTGATAGTCATCTCATGATCATCATAAGGCAAGTTGGCTCGATTAGCACACATCTTGTTGATGATAGATTGGAAGCGAGTGAACATCCCATCAACAGATTCGCCAGCCAACTGAAACGACCTTGATTTCCACGAAGGGAAATCCACAGATTCGCAGTGTAATAAAATAGATTGCGTGAACAATCCACAATATTACCTAAATTTTAGATGATAATCATTACCAAACTTCGAGTACAAGAGGCAATAGAAGGTTTTACATTAAATATTACATCGCCACACTAGCGGAAATCACACTGGAATCAATCAAAGTAGCAACACGGATGAAGCGCCGGGATCCTCTCCAAGCCTGAGGCTAAGCACGAGACACCTAATCCTCATCTTCATCGTAGTCAACGTCCTGTTCAGCGCCTGTTTAATATCTATCAGTACAGATTGTACTGGTGCCACATTCCCACCAATGACATATTTATGGAATTGCATGCAATAGGGTATATCAAAAGACCTATCTTTGGCTGTTGGCTTCCTATGCAAGATTCATTAATTACTTCAGTAGTATAAGTCATTGTTTAGTTATCCAAATTCATATTCCATCCATCAATTCCATTCCGTCACACACATCTCACCACACCTTACACTCATTTGACGGGCCCAACTCCCTCTCGAGCCTGTCTCAACGGCACACTGCTCCATCAGAGCACACTGCCGGAATCATATATCAACCAGGGGGAGAAAAGAAGGACTCATCTCACTAGCGGGTGAAGCAGGTCACAGAAACTGGTCCATAGCCGACGAATCAGCTATGTATCGATCGATCAAACGTAAACACTCTGCAAGTGCTTTACATACCACGGGTTCTGCCATCATCGACATCCGGGGTTGTCTAGGCCAGACGTCGGCTGCTTGCTAGCCTAGGTCGATGTCACCCTACCAGTCAGCCCTGAGTCAACTCCACGTACCGCACGGGGGTGCTGAGACTGTGAGGCATGGTAACCGGGGCCCGAGGGTTACCAACTGTCTGGAGAGGGTGTGGGACGCACTCCCGTACCTCTCTACACTAATCCTCTTACTTCCAAGTAGTAGTGGCACCGCCCTACCAAGTAGTCCAGCCGTCTTCTACCCATTTCGAAGCAAGTGGTAAGTAATGTCTCTATGATTCTGAGTACCAGGAAGTCCCTAATTGGCCAAGCAAGACATCTTCATCATACGCCATGCCATCACAGCATTCCACTGTTCCGAGGTTCAACCTCGGAACCTCCTTTTCCGGTCCATTTACCTGCCACAGGTACGATCAAAGGGATTGCCCAGGTAGCTCTCCCGGCAAGACTTGCCCAAGGCTCGTCGTCATTCTCACTTGGCCAACAAAACCCTCACCACACGTACCTAAGACACACACAACACTTTCCCCTCTTTCCGGCACCACGTGCCTCATCGTCATCATCAACATCATCATCTCATTAATATGTGAGAGTAGTAGTAGTAGTAGTAGTAGTAGTAGTAGTAGTAGTAGTAGTAGTAATCTTATATATAGAGCAAGCAAGTGTGCGTCTATCTTATTGCGGGGTAGCAAGGTAAAGGTTTCGTCAAAGTAAAGGCTTGAGCAAATAAACTACCATGCAACCTATGCATTGCTTAATCATCCATTATTAGAAATGTAACATGTGAGCATGCGTAATAGGTTCTACGAGGGGGGTGGGGTGTGACACCTCCGTTGTCGTCACCGAGATCGTCTTTGTACTCGTAGTTACCCTCCTCAATCAGGTCCTCCTCGCTCTCTGAAACGAATAGGCGATAAAGTCGCATTAGCGACGTATATAGAATCACACAAAGAATGATCAGAGAAATGAAAAGATCCAAAAGCACACAAACATAGCTCCATCATGTAGAGCTCATTTTTATGAGAATTTTGATAGCTCGTTTGCAATTTTTGGACTTCGTATGAATTAGTTATGAATTTCCGAAGATCAAACCAATTTCTGGAATTGATTAAATGGATTTTGAACATGATGTCAGAAGCGACTTGGTCAACATCTATGGGTTTCTCAGGGCCGGGCTAGGCCGGGTAGGGCCGGGCTCGGCCCGCCACGTGACGATCTGGGCTCTCACTGGGCTCAGCAGGGGCTTGGTATACACGGGATGGTTCATGGTGGACCAACAGCGTCAGTCCACTGGACCCATGGTTGGCTTACGGTGCACCGAGTGCGCCTTCCTTTCATCCACTACGGTCCACGCGCACCGAGTCCATAGAAGCAGGGATGGGGTCACACAGGGGAGGTCCGGCTGGCGCGTGGCTGACGTCGACATGGGGCCCACAGGTCAGCGGCACTGGTTCCATTTCTTTCCCCAGGTCTCCTCTGTTCTGGCCGACGGACGGCGGCGCAGCGCCGGCAAGCAATCAGGGCTTAGCTCCGATGGTCTGGGGGCCGAATTGGTGGGTCTGCTGCGCGTGCGTATGCACAACGAGCATCATGGTGAGCTCTGATCGCCTTAACGGGGAATCGGAGGCCCTCTGCTCGGAAGCAGGGCAGACGGCATCGCTAGAGTCCGTCAATCTCCAACTCCGACAGCGCTGCCATACAAATTTGTGGTACGGCTCAACTCGCGACAGTCTCAGGGAACGTTTAGGGTCTTTCGCAGGGCCTCTCAAGGTTCCAGGGGCTCCAACCACGGCGAGCTCGCTCGTCGGCGTTCGGCTTCATCGAACAGGGTTGCTGGGTGTTCCAGCATCCCCAAATTGGTAAGTTCTCGCGCATAATCATGCCCTGGGGAGCACGTAGGGGCAGTTGGTCGGTCATTCGCGCTTCCCCCTCGGTCTGGCCGCGATGGCGGGCATGCAGAGTCCGTGAACGCCGCTATGCCGTGTCGCCAGAGCAGTACAGGGCGCGTAGGTCTCAACCAGCTACTCGAGGCGGCTTGGGCAATCGCGGTGAAGCTTGGAGTCTCATCCGTTGGAATCTGGGAGGTCCACATCGACGGGAACACGCCTCGCCTGCGCGTCGGGGCATCAGGGTGTGCACGTAGCGCTGGTCAGTCGAGTATAGAGGTTGCTACGACGCTCTGGCCTCGTCGACGGGTCCGCGAAGCTTGCAGACACCACCGTGCCGCGTGGCCCGAGGATTCGGGGGCTCGGAAGCTAACCAATATGGACTGAGGAGGTCTGGTCTGCTGGGAACGCGTCTCGCCGTGAGAGCGCGACGACGTCATTCACCGTGGCGGCTGCAGACGGGCGTCCGCGCTCCGGGGTCAAGGGGCCACGCTAGGGCTCGGTCTAGCGCGTTCGCGTGCGTGTAGATGTGCACGTCTCCGATTTGGCTAAGCTGGAGAGACTGCGTCGCCTTCCCAGGTTGGGAACGCGAAGGCAGCTTCGGCGAGGTCTCCATGGCCAAGAGCTCGGTATGGTGTTTCGAGTTATGTACCGTGCGCTCGAGAAGGTAGGATACCGACGCAGTGACGAGTTGACACCGTGTAGCACCGGTCGTCGTGCAGTGCCGGCTTGGTGTCGTCGACGCCACACTCCGGGGCTCCGGTGATCACCGGCGCAGCGCGTCTCCTCCTTCCCTTCCTCTGCCTCTGTGCTCCTCGCCTCTCTCTACTGGTGTGTGTGTAGTCGTTGCCGCTATGGTGGCGCGAGGCTGGAAACCCCAACGGCTCCTGGCTGGGGCATTTGTAGGGTGGGAGCCCATGGCAGTGGTGGTGCTTGGTCACCGAGCTCGATCAAACGGTGTGGGGGTGCTAGGGTCGATCCAAGGGTGCTCGGTGTGGCTAAGGATAGGGCTTCTTGGTGGCCAAGCCGTCGTGGGGCAGCCGGGGGCATGTTCACACGGCTGGCAGTCGTGTCAGGCGGCAGACGCTCCTCCCTGCCGCCTCTGCCATCGTCTGTGGGAGCAGCGTGAGACGGCAGAGCCAGCGGGGAAGAAAAGCAAGGTCACGGGCGCGCGTGAGCGGGTGGGAGCGTGAGCGAGCGTCCGCGTGCATTGCTAGGCTGGCGCACGTGTGTGGGCCGGTGCGAGCGCGTGGGCCGAGGCGGGGTAGCAGGCCGGCACGTGTGCGAGTGGCCTGCGCGAGCGAAGCTGGCCCAAGCGGGGTGGATTCGGCAGGCCGAGCTGGTTTGGTCTCTTTCCCATTTTCTTATTCCTTTATCTATTTATTTTGCTTATTTCTTAGTGTATATGCATGTGTTATCATGGATGTATATGCATGCACAAGTGTATAGGTGTATGTTTGTATGTTAAGCTCAGGGGTATACACATATATACATATATTTGAGTGCTTAAGTAAGCTTGTGTATTTATATTTGCACTTACATGTACATATGAATACATATATTTGTAAAGGTGCATTAGAGTTGCTTATTAGTTTCTTTAGGTGATGAAGTTGACTCCTGCTTGTTAGCATCGCATTGCAAAAGATCAAGATCCAAAACAAACCAGAATGTAATGATTTGATTAAAAAAAAGTTAGAGTGAGTGGAAGAGAACTCTAGGATTAGATATTTAACTAACTTGCAAAGCTACTAAGGTAAGTCAACCACCATTACATAGCAAGTTTTAAACAAAAATTTTATAGTCGGGATTTTCAAGTGTGTAATTTTTAGGGATGTTACACCAACTGTACGAAGTTCTCGTACTCCCTATGGTATGTGTCGAAGAGTCTGGACTTGATCTGAGGATTGCCCTCATGATATCGCACAAGTGTTTGCCAGATCTCTCTCGCCGTAGTGAGGTTCAAGACTCGCTCAAACTCAGGAAGACACAGACTCGAGAAGAGAATACTACGTGCTCTGCTGTTTGCGTTGTGTTGAGAAATCTAGAGAGGGTCAACACGAGCCGCAAGAACATGATAGCCCTCATTCTCACAAATCTCCCATATGTTCGAATCAACTCCTTATAGATAGGCGGACATGCGCACCTTCCAGTAGGAGAAGTTCGTTCCATCGAAAAACAGAGGTTTGCCAACACCTCGCTCCATGTCGCCTTTGCGGATCAAGAACCGTGTAAGGTGGATTGATCCTTAACCGGCTCTGATACCAATTGAAGGACCGAGAACGACTACCAGAGGGGGGGGTGAATGGGAGCCTCAAATTTCTCTCGAAATATTCAGACGAAAATGGAGAATTGAGAGCTCACTGTCAGTGGAGGAAAACTCACCGGAAAACCCCAAGAATGAGTTCTCAACCCCTATGGGAAAGAGGAAAGAACCCAACGCAAATCACCCAGAAAAACAGCCGACAGACGCTGGTGACACTAGTGATGGACGCTCCGACGCAGTGCAACAGACGCTAGGCGACGGACGCTGCAACAGAGAGCGACGGACGCTGGCCGAGCGTCTGACGCTTATGCAGAGCCGAACCTGAGAGGTCCTCCAAGTGACGGACGCATTTGGTCGTACCTCGACGGACGCTGTCGAGCGTCTGACGCAATCACACAGAGAGCATGTCAAAACACAAAACCGATGGACGCTCTAGCGGGCAGGCGACGGACGATGGTGAGCGTCCAACGCGAACTTGAGCCACGCAAACAAAGCGAGCGACAGACGCTGACGTCAGCACGACCTAGCGTCCGACGCCTCTCGACGGAGCGTCCGGCGCCCTCGAGCAGAGCGCAGTAAGAACGAAAACCCCGATTCTCTTCGCCAAATCTTTCCGAATCAAAACCAAATTGTCACCAACTGCAACTAAACTTTGTAGGCATGATCCTAGTGCAGTTGGGGAGCTATCCCGAAGAAATCATCGCTCAATTTGGTGTGAGTAAACGGGAGGAAGAGATTTGGGGGAAAAGAGGGAAAACAAAGAACACAGCAAAGAAATCACCCAATCTATGTGCTCGTGAGGTATTAGGGAAATTACTCCAGTGCAAAGTTGCTCCTCACAAGTACGAAAAACTTGGTTCAAACAGATTTTGCAAAGCTTCTCTCAAACAAGAAATATCATCTCGGAAACAAAGAGAGAGCAAAAGCAAAACGCAAAGAACACAAGCAAAACGGGGACACGATCAAGTAATCAACGCCACCATGGCTTACAGAGGTTACGGCCTTCGATTCCTCGTAACAAACTCAAGTTCCTCTAGAGGTTGGTGAACTCAACCTAGGGATCTCATGAACTAGAGAGAGAGAGTTGGGGCAAAGTGATTAGGGTTCAAGAGATGGGATGAGGATACCCCTTCATCCCCTATTTAACAGAGCTTTGGCTATTTCCCAAAGACCCCCTAGATACATGAGTGAACTACCTAGCCTAAGCATTGCAGTCCAAGCTCTAGAAAATATCACGATTACCAAGAACTTGGTTCAAACGGATTTGCAAGAGCTACTCCCTACAAAGAGATTTCATCTCGGGAAAAAGAGAGAGCAAAAGCAAAAACGAAGAACATAAGCAAAAACACAAGACACGGTCAAGTAATCAACGCCGCCATGGCTTACGGAGGTTATGGCCTCCGATTCCTCGCAACAAACTCAAGTTCTTACAGAGGTTGGTGAAATCAACCTTGGGATCTCATGAACTAGAGAGAGGGTAGAGAGAGAGAGAGTTGGGGCAAATGATTAGGGTTGACGAGATAGGATGAGGATACCCCTTCATCCTCTATTTAACGGGCTTTGGCTATTTCCCAAAGACCCCCTAGATACATGACCGAATTACCTAGCCCTAAGACATTGTAATCCAAGTCGATAACTCTAAGCTACTCATTTGAATGGATGGCCCCACTTCCTACCGGGAGTTGCCGTCGCCTCGACGCAACCTCCCGGATTCCGCGACGTGCCATTCCCGCTTTCTCGGAAGCTCCGCCCGGGTTTTGAGGCCCAAACCCGCGAAACCCGCCACCGGTAGCTTTGGGCTCAACTACCGAACCCCGAGTTTTGAGGCCCAAACTCGGAAACCGTCCTCGGATGGTTTTGAGGCCCAAACCACCAAACCGCTCGACACGAGCCACCTTGTCCTCGCCCGGTCGGACTTCGAGTCCCATGAGCCTCCGCTCGACCCACTTTTTCGCCGTCTTGACTTGGTCAACTTGATCTACCTCCATGTCTTCTCGCACTCGCTGGTGCCAAGTACTAGCCACCACAGCTAGTCCGCCAGCGCCCATGGTCCCTCAGTCCGAGCCCCGCTTCCGCCCTTCACCGCTCTCAGTCCATCGGCACGGCAAGCCTCTACTCGACCTTCTCCACGCCATTGACCACTGTCACTATGCATAGCACTTGCACACCACAAGCCGATAGACAGACACACATTTGCTTTCGCAAAGGGTTATAATAAACCGCTCAAACTGAAACACTCAAGTGTCGGTCAATCACTCATCACAAAACTGAACTACATGGGTACTTATCCACCATGTGTTCGCAACATGTCTACTGGCGCAATGTTCTTCAGGAAGGAAGGCGAACAGAAGCCGAAGCACTCCCAAGGCAATAGCACAAACCAGGCCCACGTTCTCTCTCCCTCTCTCTAATGTACTCCTCCATCTGTCACACCCAGTTTTAAGAACAAAACCAGATATACACCATATGTGAGCCTAGGAGGTCAAATCTCACATATAGCCACAAATTAAGGTGATATCAAAAGACAATACTTAAATACATAAGTCAAAGGATAACCTCAAGATAGCATACAGCAGAAAACAACTCTGATCTTCAGGCGAAGGCTCCAACCTCACAGGGACAACTGACTGGTTGATCACAAGCCTAACTCCTTTAACTCTTGCAATTTGATATGGTTGATAAGGCAAGAGTGAGCACTTAAAGTACCCAGCAAGAATAACATAGGGTTATGAAGCTCAAAAGGCTGACACTGGCTTACTGCGTTTGCTTTTAACTTGGTCAAGTTTTAACCATAATTAGCTTTAAGTTCTGCTTAACCCAGTTGATAACCACATGATCATTAATGGAACATCCTCTTATCTCATATCTCCAAACTTACCATCATAAGTAGTTCAACAACAGGAGTAACTAACACTGTAAGTTTTCCGAGCCGCTCGTGACCGTGAGCATGGCTATCATGATAGATTTACACTCTGCAGAGGTTACGTACTTTACCCACAAGCCGTGTTGCCCTTTCGCCCGAGTTGATCAACCTCTTAACCCACTTTCAAGGAAGGTCGGCAGGGTACACTACGAAGTCTTTCAAAAGCCCTTTCTAGCATGTAGCGGACCCTACGGACCCAATGCAAAGGGGTATATGGGACACCCCGATGGTACCACCCGCAGCGGTCCCCACACAAGCTATACCCCATAACCAGCTCGGCAAAGGTGCCTTTCACGAAGCACAAGCATGCTAGTCCAAACCTCATACTTAACTAAAGCCAGAGTCATATAGCACTCATGGTTGCATTTAAGTCCCAGCTTTTGCCCTACAGTGTGGTCCTATTCCATGTTGCTATAAAAGCAAGTTTTAGGTCATTGTTGCATATATCATTAATCAAGATTCAATTCATAAACCATTAAGTAAAGCATAGTGAAGCTACCCATATGCATAAGAACCCATTGGTGACAAGGAACAAGGATAACAAAGCTATGGTAGATCTATATAGGAATCAAATTCAGACACATGCAATATGACTAGATGAATTATATCATGAATAGGTAACAAGGATGATCTCATGTTAAACTTGTCTTAAACGCTTAGATCCTTTCTTCAACTGATTCTCAATCTTCAGATGACTTCTTGATCTCCACGTAAATCTCACCGATTGGACAAGATCATAAACACCACACAAGCAGCTGAACAACATGCATAGCATACAATAGATCTAATTTAGAACAATACACCAATCAATGAAAAAGGTTTAAAATAAATCTACGTCTTGCTACGATCACGCAGACGTGAGAATCACGCTAATCGGATCTATAATGGAAAAGAAACGTTCTACCGAAAGATTAGCTTTTAAGAGAGAAAAGAAAACTAGACTTTATTTATTTTATCTATCTAAAAAGCATACATTGGATATTTCAGAGAAATACCCAAATTAGATTAAGTCACATTATATTTTCCTAGAAAAACAAGTTTAACTAATTATATTTTATTTAGGAAAACCCGATGTGAAAACCCTAATTGATTTTAATTGGAAAACCATTTATTATAGATTAATCAAATATCATTTTATTTCAAAGAAGAAAACATGTTTGACACTAATGATAACAGATAGATATTATCGATACAAAACCGATGCAACTAGAACGGAACAAAACGGATCTAAGACGAATTAGTTATGAATTAAACCAGATTTATTTAGCAATATTAAAGTATTAAAAGAATTAATCTAAACTTGATTTTTAAAAGACTTTAACATAGATGAAAACTATACCATTATATAGATCATGAGATTACGAAGCTAGCGTAACTTGAACGGATCGAAGCGGCAACAAAACGAGAAGGATATGAATTACCCAAGTTGGAGAGAGATATAATGGTCAATGGTCGGATGACATATGAATATTTGGGAATATGTTTTGTACATGACAGAAGGTATAGTATTTGATGAATACAAATGACGGGTAAGAAGATGTAGCTGACCTTAGATTAGACGATGTCATACTAATGTCACGTGAAGGAAAACAACTTGTATGCCTGCTGCTGGACATGCACACGCGACCACATTGTGCAGAACATGGTCATGGGGAGGAAGCTTCGGCATGTGAAGGGCAGTGGTTGGTCGGTCGGCTGGCAGTGGCGCCAGCTTACAACGCCCTGCTCGCTCGTGCAGAGGAACGGCGGTGCTCAAGGCGGGTCTGAGCCTCCGAGCTGACGACCAGCGTAGCATGCGGAGCGAGGCCAAGCCAGGGCTGGGCAGCGGCGGTGCTCGGCGATGCAGCCAACAAAAGACGTGTCGACAAAGGCATGCCGCACAGGAAGCTCGCCATGACGATGACGGCGTGGGTGAGATGTTGGAAATAGCAGTAGCCAAAGATGGAAAATAATAATAATTATAAAACATCTAATTTGTTACCTTAGGATTTCCTAATAGTTGTGAGATGTTTTGACCAAGAGGCGGATAGATATATATAGGAAGAAAAACTCCGCACAACTCATCAATTAGCGATATGATACTAATTAATGTTGCACCTCCATATATTCACTAATGGGCCAATTAAACATCAAAGCCCGTTAGTAAATAAATGCAAGGACTTTTGAGATTTATTAGAATTATTGTACATGGGCTTTGAGGGCTGATGGAAAATTGAGATATTTATTATTTATTTTTGGAATAAAATAATTCTAGAAAAGTCTAGAATTAATATTTAAGTCATGAAAAATACTCCGAAGTCTCCAAAAATTCTGGGAAAATTCTTGGAGACACTTTGGAATATTATGAACCCAAATAAAGTATTTGGAGCTCACGAAAATATATTTTGGAGCATCTAAAAATTAGATTAAGCTCATAGAAAAATGAGAAAAGGTTCTGAATAAGCCAGGAAAATTCCCCGGAAGATTTTAGAGATATTTTTATGAATGATGAACTCAAGAGAATGATTTAGGGTCAAATAAAATAATCTTGGAAAACTCCAAACAAGAGGATAGAGTTAGGGAACAATGAATTTGATGATAGAAAAGACGGAGACATGCTGGATAGAGGTAAACTTTATAAAACACGTTTTGAAACTTTTGAGGTTTGGTTAAAACCACACAACACATTAAATCACATGTAGTGTCATGAATGCACAAACATGTTAATCGCCTTAGAAAAAATTTTAATAACTTGAAAAGTTTTTATTTTGCTATATTTTGATGAGCACAAAATTCATAATTAAATCAATTTGAACTTATTTTCAAAATTCAAATTTTCGGGTGTTACACCATCTCTCCCTACGTATAAAGGGGGAGAATGGACCCCAATCTCACTATCTGAACTCTCTCGGCTCATTCACACACACTGATACTCGCATTCACGCGAGCTCTCACCAGAACCAAGAACCTCATACGCACAAGATCTGGGAATCCGCTTCCCTCTCTCACCATTGCTTGTAGCTCCCCTCTACAAGCTCTCTACGCTCAGTAACACGACTCCGTAGCAAACTGGACGTAGGGCGTTCGTGCCTGAACCAGTATAATCCCTGTGTTCTCCGAGCGTAACCATCCGGGCTCCGACACACTTAAAAATCTACTCGTTGGTCGTCTAGACCCCGCCATTTTAGACACTGACACTTGGGTCTTGAGTAATTGAAAAGTAGAATGATCAATTCAAGAACTATGTCTCAAGCTCTTCGCTCACCTTTCATCCTGGAGTTTTGCAAAGTTTTTAAAATAAAACTCAAAGTTTCTTTTGTATGACCCTCTCAAGTCTCTCTATATGTGTTATTTGTGGATCCTTACCAAGGCAATAATGGTGTTATGCCTTATCTCTCTCATCCAACTAATAGGCAATATATGGAGTTCATAGGTGGGGACAAATAGCACATACATACTTGCAAAGCATATATTATAAAGTCAAACAATGGATCCAGAGAAACAGGGCATACAATCAAATCAAGATGTGCATGTGTATGAGATATATGGTGGATATATGACGGTGAATATGTGGTGTATATATAATGGTGGATATATGAGGGTGTATGAGTGTATATGGTGGAAACCTAATTCTACTCTGCTCCTTGAATACATCTCTCTTTTGGAACTTAGAATTTTTGAGAGAACTTGGGCTTGTTCTTTTTTTAGAGAGGCAGGCATCTAAGTACCCATTGTTTTGATAGGACACTTGTCTATGTTTTACTCTCTTTGTTTTTTTTGACAACCCCAAGTCTCTTTCTATAATAGAGCTTTTGCTTTTGAGAGATGATAACGAGAAAATATTTGGAGAAGTTACATCTGTGGTAATGAAATATATGGATAGGTGGAGAACTGGGATATTTTTTGTTACTTACTCCCAAGGTAGGAGTAGAGCATTTTTCTGGTGGATCTGAATGGCATATATGTGGATGCGTACTTCCAAGATATAAGTAGCATATATGAGTGGAGTGTACGTGATCTTGATTTTAAAAGTATGACAAGTCTCTAAGGGTCAACAAAGCTTGACAAAACTCAAAGCAAATACAAGTAGTAAATATGATAGTGAATGTTTTCCTAATCTACCAGGCATGTATATATGGCTGTGGTAGGAATTCAAGCTCTCATCATAAAGAAACTTATCATGTAACATTTTCAATTTTCAAAAGATAAATTTTCCAGAACTCTAGTATTGCTAGGAACAAGATAAATAGCAGCTCAAAATTTTTCATATCATACTTATCAACCACTGTTGACACCGTTTTTCAGCACGTGTCAAATGAGTTAAGGTTTGATTGGTCAGCGGCCGTTCGCTATCGGCATCGGTAAAGTATGAGCCAATATTGCCGATGGGAGTGTCGCGGGAAGGCCAAGTGTGTTGCCGATGAAGAGTCATTGTCGATTGCCGGTGAAGAGTCATTGCCGATTGCCGATGAAGAGTCCTTGCCGATTGCTGATGAGAGATCATTGCCAACTGCCGATGAAAGGTCATTACCGATTGCCTATGAAGGGTGGTTGCCGATTGCCGATCGGGAAAGTATTACCGATGCCAATGCCGATGGGCATAGAATGCTGATGGGCGTGACTTAGCGTTTGGTGGCAGCAGAAGACTACAGGTGGCCAAAGAAGGAAGTTGCAGGGATCTGCCGATGGAAAGTTTCCATCGAGGAGGAGTATAAGGAAACTGGTGTTATGTACCAGTATTATTATAGTAGTCCGACTCTTGCATGAGTCGTTTATTTTCCTTTAAAATAGGCGTGTTTGTTTAGGGAAATAAATATTATTGTTTTAGATCCGACTCCTGCGTGAGTCAGTTTCCTTAAAGACAGGAGTTTGTTTTAGGAAGGATATGAGTCGTGTCCTTGTACAACTCTCCATGCGGGAGTATAAATACGTGCCCGAGGGCTACGAGAAAGACAATCAATCCAATCAAAAACAAACCAATTTTATCTTATTCTACTTTTTATCGCAATTTACCTTCTACTGCATTAGTTATAGTTATTAACGAGTTCTTTCAAGCTTCGACGGGCTGCATCACCTTGATCTCCGTCAAATCCTTGCAAGTTCCGCGTGGGAGTACCTCTGAGCTTTGGCATTCTGAGCGCATCGTTGTTTGCCTCGTTCAGCTCTGCTCTAGTTATCTTGGATCAATCTGAGCTTTGACATCTGGGCGCATCGCCGTTGTCTCGTTCAGTTTTGTTCTAGTTATCGTCCTTGTCGATTAACTGGTCAAATCGACTGGCACGCCTCCGGAATACCGAGCTTCGGGTAATAGCCCGAGGTGTTCGCAAATCCTGACGCTTTTTGTGTCAACACCTCTTTTGGCACGCCCAGTGGGACCCGATTATACAAATCTACACATCTATCATGGGTGATCACGCCGACGTCAACCAAAGGAATGTCATTGAAGTCTCTGAGGCCGATCTGAAAGATGATCAGAAGCAGGCCATGGAGCGGGCTATGGAGGAGTACAAACAATTATATCTGAAGTCCTTCAGCCTCAGCAGGAGCGGCGAAGCGATCCAGAAGCAAGATCCGCCGTTGCCACGGCAGGTCACATACGACGCCAATCCTAGTAAGCTACAGGAGATGGTTAATGCTGCTATAAGTCAAGCGTTGATTAGCCACTCTAGCGTGCTATCCAATACTATCTACAATGTTGTTACGCAATCATTCAAAGAAGGGCATGCACCGCGATATGTCGGTCCAGCGTACCATCAACCTAGATTGGCATCTACAAGCCCATCGGCAGCCCCAATGGCGTCTTCCACCCCGGTGGAACCGTCTGCCGATGTGGCTACATCACCAAGACCGAACGCTGGCGGCATCACCAAGCTCAACCCAGATCCAGCCGCGTCGGCAACTTCAGGACCAGCCCCTGCTAACTGGTGGGGATACGGTATGCCTCCGAATCTATATGCTGGTTCTAACCTGGTGCAGAGAGACAGTTCAGCTTGGAGGAACTCTACGACATCGGCAATGCAGTCACAGCCGATGGCCCATATGATGTACAACTCTGCGCCTGCTCCAACCGTACAAGTGCCATCAGGTGATCTCCATGTAATCCCCAAGATACCCCTGATGCCACCATTAGCAAGCTCTGTGCCGATGCAACACATTATAACCACCGGTAGTCAATCTCTGGTGGCTAATTCTCAGGCTGGAGTGCCAGTTCCCCAAGGTAATCTGGTGATTGATTGCTCCAGAATACAAGAGCCACATGCTCCGGTCAGCTATCAGCCATCGGTAAATCATATGCCGATGCTTTATAATCCTGGATGGGTCAACCAGCCGCCAGCTCAGCAGCCTAGCATGTCAATGTATCATTATGGAGGCCCAACTTACACTCAGAGCGGACCATCGGTACAGCAACCGATGAATGTGACGGTTCAGCCAAATCCGCCAAGTGTGCAGAACTACCCATCGGTAAGTCAACCAATGCATAGTGTTCAGATGACTGGTGCTGCGCCTGCGACTACTACGCATCTTCAAGAGGCGCGTCAGCCGACTCCACCAGTCGACAACCGGCCAATGAGTCGGCAAGAGCAGGATGCATATTGGGCTGGTAAGATTGCCGAAGTCATGAAAGAGCAATTCGGCATCAAACCCAAGGTCAACACGTACTCTTATCGGACCCCGTACCCTCCTGCATATGACTTGATTCCTCTTCCAAATCGGTACAAGGTGCCCGATTTCACCAAGTTCTCCGGTCAAGACGACACGTCAACAATGGAGCACATCAACCGCTTCATTATCCAGTGCGGGGAAGCTGCCGGCTGGGAGGAGTTAAGGGTGAGATTGTTCTCTTCGTCATTGTCGGGATCGGCATTCACATGGTTCATATCGTTGCCTCCGAATTCCATAATTACATGGGCTGATCTAGAGAAGCAGTTTCACAAATACTTCTTCACTGGTATACATGAGAAGAAGCTTACCAATTTGGTCAAGATGAGGCAACGCAACGACGAATCGGTAGAAAGCTTTGTGAAAAGGCTACGGGACGTGAAGAACAAGTGCTATAGTCTGGTGCTTGATGATCGGCAACTGGCAGATTTGGCCTTCCAAGGATTACTGTCGCACATCAAGGACAAGTATGCGTCCCAAGAGTTTGACAGTCTAAGTCACCTGGTGCAGAGGATTGCCGATCAAGATATCAGAGCTTTTGAGCCCAGGAAGACTTGGAACAAGAAGGTGACCTTCATCGGGAAAGAAGAAGACTCTGGATCGGATGGAGAGCTGAATGTTGATGCAGCCGAATGGGTGAAGGATAAGAAGCCTGTGTCTTGTCCGTTCGGCCAAAAAGAGACTGAGAGGTTCACCTTCGACATCACCAAGGCCGATAGGATGTTTGACTTATTGCTGCAAGAGGGGCGAATCAACTTGGCGCCCGACCAAGTAATTCCATCGGCCGAAGAGCTCAAGAAGATTAGGTACTACAAGTGGCATAATGCAACCTCACACAGTA
The DNA here is from genome assembly GCA_022036555.1 of Microstegium vimineum. NCBI lineage: Eukaryota > Viridiplantae > Streptophyta > Magnoliopsida > Poales > Poaceae > Microstegium > Microstegium vimineum. The sequence goes on along the minus strand of CM039131.1, from coordinate 15,696,995 downwards.
CCAATGACTGCAAAGTATTCAGGCAGCAGTTGCAGTCAGAGATTGAATCTAGGCGTATTAAGTTTGAAAACTCTAAAGTCCAGAAACCGATGAAGATGTGGAGATCAGTGAAAAAACCAGAATGCTGACATCGGGAGCTGCCAGGAGAAACTCATCGGTAGACCCTAGCCACCAAGTACCTGAGCATGACACGAGAAAGTTTGCCGATGACAGAAAGGGTAAGAAGATCGCCGATGAAGGCAACAGCGCCAACAGGGCTTCTGGAGTTGTGATCACACACAGCCGACCAAGGCGATATCATCGGCAATCGCGTGAAGAACGGTATCGACAAGAAGAAGAGGAGCATCGGGAATGGCTTCGACACAAGGACCACTGGAGGTGTCCCTTCTTCGTCCACTGCTAGGAAGAGGGCATCAAACTGCCCACTACCGATAACTGTCCAGAGTGCAATGGGTACTACGCTGCCGATCGATCAGGTAAGAGACCTTGTTTTGATGATCAGGCACCCAAGTACGCCAAGCCGCTCAGAGAGAATAGATCGGCACATGACCGACTGGGGGCAAGCTTAGTGCCCATGATCGGCTTGGCAGACATGTTGATCAGGAGGAGCTGGGGGAGATGGCCAACGCAAGAGTGCCCGATGAAGAAATATTCTCCAGAGATCCCAACATCGGAAGAAGTGCCGATGCAAGTGGTGGAAAGCAGCAACAACCAGTCTGGAAGACCAGGCTTCCTCCGTGGTGCCCTAAGGGTCTGACCAAGACCCAGAAGAGAAGGATCCAGCGCCAATGCCGCGATGACCTGCACGACGATGCAGAACCCTCAAGGGAGAAGCAATGGAGGCCGAAGCGCAAGTACAGGGATCCATCGGCAGACATAAACATGGTCGTCATGTTGCCGATGGAGTTCATGGCACCCGTCAGTGATGATGAAGAGACTGCCGATATGGCACAATTGGTGTTGGATCCGATGACGGCGATCTTCGAAAAGCCTGCTGATGATGAGAGGCAGCATCTGAGGGCTCTCTTTCGTTAAGGGAAAAGTGGATGGTCAGCCGATGACCAAGATGCTGGTGGATGGTGGTGCGTCAATCAATATAATGCCATATGTCGTGTTCAGAAAGCTTGGCAAAGGTGACCAGGACTTAGTAGAGACCGACATGAAGCTCAAGGACTTCGAAGGCAACATGTCAACAGCCATGGGGGCCGTATGTGTTGACTTAACCATCGGCAGTAAGACTTTGCTGACAACGTTCTTTGTGATCAGCAGCAAAGGTACTTACAACTTGCTCCTCGGAAGGGATTGGATCTATGCAAACTGTTGTATCCCTTCTACTATGCATCAGAGTCTGGTACAGTGGATCGGGGACAGAATTGAGGTCGTCCGCGGTGAAGCCCCATCTATTGTTGCATCGGCAGAGTTGAAAACTTATGAGCAGACCAGGTGTATATCTGGCGAAGCTTGGGATAAAGAGTTCCTCAAAGTTGCCGATTACCGCATCAAGCCGATCCAAGCAGTCGGTCCTGAGGAGGAGTCTTAATGGATCGGTTCGCCGATGACGGAAAATTGGGGCAGGGCTTTACGTCTGTCGATGACTTGCTCGAGATCGACATCGGCGATGGTAGTAAACCTAAGCCTACTTTTATTAGTGCTAAGTTAGATTCCCAATGTAAACAGCAGCTGACTGATTTATTAAAAGAGAATAAAGATTGTTTTGCTTGGGACTATACAGAGATGCCTGGTTTAGACCGATCGATAGTCGAACATCGGTTACCCATCAAATCCGATTTCCAACCACATTGGCAGCCGGCGCGCTGATGCAATCCTACTATCTTACCCAACATTAAGGCTAAGATTACTAAGTTAATCGAAGCTGGATTTATTCGGCAATGCCGATATGCCGATTGGATCTCTAATGTGGTTCATGTGTATAAAAAGAATGGAAAACTTCGTGTTTGCATTGATTTCAGGAATCTGAGCAAGGCTACGCCGATGGATGGCTACCCGATGCCCGTTGCCGATCTGCTGATCGATGTTGCTGCTGGATATCAGATTATTAGCTTCATGGATGGTAATGCTGGGTATAATCAAATATTCATGGCTGAAGAAGACATATCCAAGACTGCTTTCCGATGTCCGGGTCACGTTGGCTTATTTGAGTGGGTGGTCATGACTTTTGTATTGAAAAATGCTGGTGCTACTTATCAGAGGGCGATGAATTTTGTCTTTCATAAGTATATCGGCACAATAGTTGAAATCTACATTGATGACGTGGTGGTTAAGTCTGAAGACTTCCAGAAGCATCTTGCTGATTTGCGGAAAATATTGGAGTGCACGAGGGAGCATGGGTTAAAGATGAATCCTAACAAGTGTGCATTTGGCGTATCGGCAGGGCAGTTTCTGGGTTTCATGGTGCATCAGAGAGGCATTGAAATCGGTAGAAAGTCCATTGATGCAATTAACAAGGTGGTTGCTCCTACGAACAAGACTGAGTTGCAGTCCTTGATCAGCAAGATTAATTTCATCAGAAGGTTTATATCTAATATGTCTGGTGAGATTAAATCTTTTAGCCCTTTGTTGAAATTAAAAGTCGATCAAGAGTTTACATGGAAAGAAGAGCAGCAGTCAGCCTTAGAGGAGATTAAAAAATACTTAGTGAATCCTCCAGTCTTGGTTCCACCTCAACACGGGAAGCCTTTCAGGTTATATTTGTCAGCCTTGATTCAAGAATTTGAAGGGAAGAAACGTGTAATATATTACTTGAGCAGGAGATTGGTGGATGCTGAAACCAAGTATTCGGCCATAGAGAGATTGTGCTTATGTTTATATTTTTCTTGCATTAAATTGAGGCATTATTTGCTGTCGGCTGAATGCACCGTTATCTGCAAAGATGATGTGGTCAAGTACATGCTATCAATGCCGATTTTGAGTGGACGAATCGGTAAGTGGATTTTGGCACTGTCTGAGTTTGACCTGAGGTATGAATCGGTTAAGGTTGTTAAGGGTCAGGTGATGGCCGATTTTGTTACTCAGCATTGCAGTATGGTGAGCTTTGTTGAAATTGCTCCTTGGGCTTTATTCTTTGATGGGTCTACGTGCAAGGATGGAGTAGGTATCGGTATTCTCTTGATTTCACCCTGAGGACAGAAGTACGAGATCTCGTTGCCGATTGTTGCTACTTCAACAAACAATCAGGCTGAGTACCAGGCTTTACTCAAGGGGTTGGAGTTACTCAGGGAAGTGTGTGCCGATGCTGTTGAAATCTTTGGTGATTGTATGTTGGTGATTAACCAATTGATCGGGACATATGAGTGCCGAAGTGAAGTTTTGATTGCTGTCCATGAACGGTGTTTGCAGTTGTTGAAGGAGTTCAAAAATTATCGCCTTGAGCACATCCCAAGGTTGCATAATGAAGAGGCCAATCGGTTAGCGCAGAATGCCTCAGGGTATCAACCGATTCAAGAAGTCACGCCATCGGTAACAGTTGCCGATGACTGGAAAAATGAGATTGTCGATTACTTGAGGGATCCATCTAGGAAAGTTGAAAGGTGTCTAAGGTTCCAAGCTACTAAGTATGTGCTCCTCGACGATGAGTTGTATTATCGGACGATTGATGGAGTTTTGCTTAGATGTCTTGGCAAAGAGGAATCGAAAGAGTTGATGGGTGAGATCCATGAAGGTGTATGTGGAGCGCATCAATCGGCATTCAAGATGAAATGGGTGATCAGGCGGAATGGATATTATTGGCCGACAATTCTTGAAGATTGCTTCAATTATTTCAAAGGGTGCCAGGACTGTCAGAAGTTTGGTAATGTGCAAAGGGCACCTGCATCGGCAATGAATCCTATAATTAAGCCTTGGCCGTTCAGAGGATGGGCTATTGATCTCATCGGCCAAATTTATCCGCCATCGAGCAAGGGGCACAAGTTCATACTTGTTGCTACCGATTACTTTACTAAGTGGGTTGAAGCAATTCCTTTGAAGAAGGTGACATCGGCAAACATGGTGGATTTCGTTAAAGAGCATATTGTTTACCGATTTGGTATTCCTCAGACTATTACTACCGATCAGGGAACTATGTTTACATCGGGAGAATTTGATGAGTTTGCTGCTAGCATGGGTTTCAAGGTGTTAAACTCTTCTCCTTATTATGCCCAGGCTAATGGTCAGGCTGAAGCTACTAATAAGGGGGTTATCAAGCTTATTAAGCGCAAGATTGAAGAAAACCCTAGAAGGTGGCATGTGGTGTTAAACGAGGCTTTATGGTCATATCGGATGGCTTGTCATGGTGCAACCAAGGTTTCGCCATATCAGTTGGTCTATGGACACGATGTTGTCCTACCTTGGGAAATCAAAACTGGTTCTAGGCGATTATCTTTTCAGGATCAATTGACGACCGATGATTATATTACTCTGATGAAAGATGAATTAGAGGACTTAGCGGGTCATCGGTTGAGGGCATTGATTAGCATTGAAGAGAATAAGAAGAGGTTTGCTAGATGGTATGACAAGAAAGTAAAGGCAAAGGAGTTTGCCGATGGCGATTTGGTTTGGAAGTTGATTTTACCGATTGGGACTAAGAGCTCTAAATTTGGAAAGTGGTCCCCTAATTGGGAGGGTCCTTATCGGATAAAACAGTCTGCTCCTGATAATGCGTACATTTTGGAAACTCTTGAAGGAGTAGCGTTCTCTAGAGCGATTAATGGCAAATACTTAAAGAGGTACTACCCTAGTATATGGGTGGATGCATAGTGCTCAGTTGAGTGCCGATGAACGAATAGTTATATAAGCATCGGTAAAAACAAACTGGCCTTATATTACAAGTCAAGATCAAGTATCGGAGTTACATTCTTGCCGATACAAAAAACAAGTTACAGCAAGGAGTGGATGGCTGATATCGCACGCAGGCGAATTTGCTCTATTTCGTCCATCTCCTTGGCATTGGCATCGGCAGAGCCCTCGACTGGCTTGATTTTCTTCTTCCACAGGATGGCTTGTCGGGCATTCTGGTCCCTTTCTTGCCGCAGGACCCTGATGGAATCGGATAGTTGAGTTTTCTGCTGGTTGGCTATAGCCAGGGCTTCCTCGACCTTCTATAACTCCGCCAGTAATTTCTCTTTCTTTGCCGATAGCTGGGAAATTTCTTGGTCAAGGCCGTTGATGGAAACTTCAGCTTGGTCGATGCCCTTATGCTTCTCATCGGCAATGTTTTTGAATTTGAGCTTCTCTTCCTCGCTCTTGGCTTGGGCGGCCCTATCGGCAATACGACGCAAAAGCTTTTGATACTGGATCTGTTTGATGTCGAGGAAGGTTGCCTGGAGAAGGACTTCCGCCATATCGGCAGGGAGATGATCTTGGATATCCTTGAAGACAATCCTTGCTGCCGATGAATCCTGAATGAGCTGGGACGTATCTTGTAGCAGCAAGGAAAGCAACTCTTCCAGCTTGGATTTGATCTCTGCCTATAAGGTTGGGGCCGAACTCTCCTCTTCGCCCTCATCGGGGATGTCGGCTGCAAAAGAAAACAGACTGTCTGCTTGGATGAGGCCTTGGCGTTCGTCTTCATTCTGAGGGTTCAAGCTATAGGAGAAGAGACTGTCCGGAGAGTCCTAAGCCTGGAAACAGAGGGGTTAAAATATGCTGACTGTAAAATTATATCATAAGCTTTAGAATGATCAACTCACCATTTTGAAGCGGACCTCCTGCCTAGGGCTTGGTATACTGGACGGTCCAGCTTCATCTCGGACATCGGCGGCGGATGCCGATGATTGGGCCCTTGTTGGAGAAGCAGCCGACACCGCTGGTGCTGGTGTTGTTATTGCCGGCGTCGCTTCCGATATGGTGGCCGGTTCTTGTGGCGGTGACCCCACTCTATCATCAGGGACTTCGGCCGATGGTGCCTATGCCGACGTTGCCTCTGCTGCTACGGCGGGTGGAGTTGTTTCTTCACCGGGCAGTCTGGCCGATGGTGCTGATGACGATGCCTCCGCTATTGTAGCGGGCGGAGTTATATCTTGGTCTGGGACGTCGTCCATCGGTTGATCAGGCACGCTCACCGATGGAGGTTCTGTCGATGACCCGCCGGCGGTTGGCGCAACTGGGGCCGATGAGGGTTCCGTCGATGGCGCATCGGCAGTTGATGGTGCAGTTGGAGCCGATGGCGAAGGAGAAGCCAGCCTCAGACGCCTCTTTTTCGTTGGTGCAGCGGCAGGGGAGCCAACCCGCTTGGACGAAGACCGGGGGGCATCGGCAGCTGGGCTGGAAGGTGCTTGTCTGCTGGAAGCAAATGCCGATGACCATAGTGCCTGAAAAGTATAAAACAAGTTATACAAGATGGAATGTTGTCGATGAAATAGTATGTAATCGGTACGGGTAAAGATGGATTTACTGCATAAACCCGCGTCAGGGCAACGACAGCAGCCGATGTAGCCTGGGCTTTTGTAGGTGGCGGCGTAGGTACCTGTTGAGGCGTGAAGGCAGCCAGCGTCAGAGCTTTGGTGCCGATGATGGATATGGGGCCCATTATCTGAAGATTGAAGGGCCTGCCGCTGTTGCTCATTGTGGGGATCGGATCATCGGCCTGTCAAACGCAAAGGAGTTAAGTGCCGATGACGAAAGTAAAGTAATAAAAATACATCGGATGGAAGACTTACTGCGTCATCAGGGATGATGTAATCGGCGTCAATTAGGCGCTGATAGTAGTGCGAAGACTTGGCAAATAGCTGGCACTTCCACTCTTGCCACCAAGACTTGTACTCGTTGGTGATGAAGGAGGTTGGCGACCAGGAGGACAAGTCGATATCCGACGTATCGGCATCGGCAGGAAGGTTGACGACTTTATTCCAGTCTAATGCGCTGGAGATTGTCTGCCTTGGCCTCACTACTTTGGAGTAGCAGAGTTTGATCGGCAGTTGGCCAAATGCTAGTTGTCTTGCCGCTGCCGATGGATAATAGAACTCGTAAGATGGAGGGGCATTCTTCCTGGATCCGAAGATATTCACTGGAATCGCTCGGGGAGTGATGCTGGCCCTCATGATTGCTCGGTTCTCAGGCAGGTTTACATCGGACAGGTTGAACAGCAGCGGGAACTGATTGTGCTCATCGATATACGGCCACCAGGTCCGTTCTGCGGAGGGGAGACCGTTGTAGAACTTATAGAAAAAGTAGCCAAAGTACTCTGTATCGGCATCGGTACCCGGCAGCACTATAATAGCCTCTCCAAAGTTAAGTGGAGGGCGAGTTGCCGATTCATCATCTCTATATCAGTAATCCTCCGATATATCCCTTGGGAATTGTTGGGCGAACAGGTCAAACTGGAGAGCCTTGTGCATGTGTGCGTTCAACCACAGATTGACAAACCACCAGGGGCCTCCAAGATTGCCGATGGGTTCTCCTAGGAGTATCTTCTAGGATACTTGATGAAGCAATTGGTATACTGATCCAAGAAGGTACCTGCCTAAGGGGAGCCTTGTTCCATCGGCATGTAGCTCAGCCGCTGGAAGGTGCATGGTGGTCGGGCCGACGGTTTTGCCGCAGAAGACGAACTTCTCCAGCCACATGTTCAGAAAAATGGCGTGCTCCCGTTGGTTTACCGGTCCGGTTTTCTGGTTCTCCTTGATGTAACCCGTCCAACCGCCGATGTTCCGGGTATTCATCTTATGCTCGGCTTTTCTGTTGAAGAGGGTGAAGGTATCGGGAGAGGTGATGTCTAAGCCGGTCAACATGTAGACATCGGCAAGGGTTGGGGAGGATGGTCCATGCCTAAAGAGGAAGGCGTTCATGCTATCGGACTAGAAATATGAGGCTGCCATTAACAAGTTTTCGTTCTTCTCCATATCGGCAATTGAAAGCCTGATACACTGATCTAGGTTGCGTTCTTGCCAGTATACTTGCTGTGATCTGGCTACCCTAAGGTACCAATTCTTCCAACCCTTGGTAGGCTTGGGCCATGACCGGAAGGCATCCTTCCACAATCCTAGACCGAAACACTCGGATCTGAATGGTACCCGGTTGGTTTCTGCATTGATGATGAAGGTGGGGTCTGGATGCCCATGGGGCCTAAGTAGCTTAGGTTGGAATCAGCAAGTGGGATCACTATCTTGTTGTACAATTCCTAGGGTTCAAAGAAGAGAATGGGACGAATCAGAAAAGAATGGGGATAAATCCAAATTTATACGAGAAAAAGGACCAGCAGAAGGTTGGATTAGGCAGAGAAGGAGTCTTACCTTTGGGATGTCGACTTGGATCACCATTGGAGATGAGGGGTGCTTGCAGTTCATCCTTGGATTGCGGAGAAGTACTGTTGCTCGAGTTCGTGTTCTTTGGAGGCGCCGGAGGTTGAAGACGAAGGCAGGGAGTGTAAAAGTGAAAATGGGCTCGGGTAAAAAGGCAGTGTGGATCCCGATAACTTTTATAAGCTTACTCAGGGGCATTTTGGGGTTCCGTTTCACACTATGCAGGAATGTGGAGAGGCCCGCGGTAGATACGCGCGGTGATCGAGGTGGTCTGCAACTGTTTGTGCTACAATCGAGGGATTTTATTGTTAAATTGCAGTTCCACACGCGGGGATCGAGAAAATCGTGCATCCATCTCGGAAGTAATGGCTACAACAACGGCTACAGTGGAGAGAATTTCGGCACGTAAAGTATTATACATCCCAAAACTGGGGGGCATGTGTTGACACCGTTTTTCAGCACGTGTCAAATGAGTTAAGGTTTGACTAGTCAGCGGCCGTTCGCTAGTGGCATCAGTAAAGTATGAGCCAATATTGCCGATGGGAGTGTCGCGGGAAGGCCAAGTGTGTTGCCGATGAAGAGTCATTGTCGATTGCCGGTGAAGAGTCATTGCCGATTGCCGATGAAGAGTCCTTGCCGATTGCTGATGAGAGATCATTGCCAACTGCCGATGAAAGGTCATTACCGATTGCCTATGAAGGGTGGTTGCCGATTGCCGATCGGGAAAGTATTATCGATGCCAATGCCGATGGGCATAGAATGCTGATGGGCGTGACTTAGCGTTTGGTGGCAGCAGAAGACTACAGGTGGCCAAAGAAGGAAGTTGCAGGGATCTGCCGATGGAAAGTTTCCATCGAGGAGTATAAGGAAACTGGTGTTATGTACCAGTATTATTATAGTAGTCCGACTCTTGCATGAGTAGTTTATTTTCCTTTAAAATAGGCGTGTTTGTTTAGGGAAATAAATATTATTGTTTTAGATCCGACTCCTGCGTGAGTCAGTTTCCTTAAAGATAGGAGTTTGTTTTAGGAAGGATATGAGTCGTGTCCTTGTACAACTCTCCATGCGGGAGTATAAATACGTGCCCGAGGGCTACGAGAAAGACAATCAATCCAATCAAAAACAAACCAATTTTATCTTATTCTACTTTTTATCGCAATTTACCTTCTACTGCATTAGTTATAGTTATTAACGAGTTCTTTCAAGCTTCGACGGGCTGCATCACCTTGATCTCCGTCAAATCCTTGCAAGTTCTGCGTGGGAGTACCTCTGAGCTTTGGCATTCTGAGCGCATCGCTGTTTGCCTCGTTCAGCTCTGCTCTAGTTATCTTGGATCAATCTGAGCTTTGACATCTGGGCGCATCGCCGTTGTCTCGTTCAGTTTTGTTCTAGTTATCGTCCTTGTCGATTAACTAGTCAAATCGACTGGCACGCCTCCGGAATACCGAGCTTTGGGTAATAGCCCGAGGTGTTCGGAAATCCTGACGCTTTTTGTGTCAACAACCACCTAGACTTAGGTCAAGCATTCGCAACCCACAAGTTTCAGGTTCAGAGTAAATCTTATGTCAAAACAGTAATGTCTAAAACTCGGGAGAATTCAAGGCTGAAAACTAGGTACTTGAAAGGAATTACGACAGAGCAACTTTTCATCATTTCCATAGAGTTATCTTCGGAGTTCTTCATTTTATTATTAGCGACTTCTAAACACACCTATTATTATTACTAAATAAAAATCTATTAAGGATAAAGTAGACAATGAAATTTCCATAGATATAAAAAGTATCTAAATTGTAACTTTTGTGATTCATAACTATTTAAGTGTGAACCTTCATGTGCACACATTTTTTTATTAAACTATAAAAGTAAACCTAAGTGAATAAGGATACTTACCTGGATACATGGGGGTGCTCTCCCCCAAGGTGGATGTTGACATAGTCGTACACTCTTGCTGTTGATATATTAGATCTCATTCAAGCTTCAAAATCCTGTATAACTCAAATAGGCAACAAAGCTCGTGGAATTGATTAATCGTTAGTGGTTGGCTACTTAAACCTTAGTTGTCTAAAGCATGATTGATTTCTAGATTGGATCATTAAATTGCAAAAATTCAATCAAGTCAATTTCTTGCAAAAATTCAATCAAGTCAATTTCTTCTAAGTTCTGAGGTTCAAGAAAAACTTTCAAACGTTGACCATTTACCTTGAATATGTTACATGTATCATCTTGAAGTGTGACATCACCATGTGATGCAACTTCAATCACTTTTAATGGTCCTTCCCATTTGCTTCGAAGTTTTCCATGACCAAAGAGCTTCACTCTTGAATTGAATAGCAGAACTTTATCACCAGGTGTAAACTCCTTGTGCTTGATTCTCTTATCATGCCACCTTTTTGTCCTCTCTTTGTAGATCTTGGAATTGTGATAAGCTTTTTATCTCCATTCCTCTAGCTCAGATATTTGTATTTGACGTTTCTTCCCAACCGAGTGGAGATCCATATTCCATTTCTTGATGGCCCAATGAGCTCTGAATTCCAATTCAACACGCAGGTGACATGTTTTTCCATATACAAGCTGATAAGGTGTCATGCCTATGGGTGTTTTGTATGCAGTTCTATACACCCACAGTGCATCATGAAGCTTGTACTTCCATTTCTTTCCCATCTCATCCACGGTCTTCTGCAGAATGTTCTTGATTTGCTTATTTGATGTTTTAGTTTGACCGCTAGTTTGAGGATGGTATGGAGTTGCAATGTTGTGCTTGACTCCATATTCTGCTAGGAACATCCGAAATGTTTTGTCGATGAAATGCGACCCTCCATAACTTATGACCATTCGAGGCATTCCGAATCTTGGGAATATCTGTTCATGGAACATCTTCTTAGCATGCTTGGAGTCGGCAGCTTGACATGGTAATGCTTCTACCCACTTGGATACGTAGTCAACTGCCACCAAGATGTATTCAGCATCTCCAGACCTTGGGAATGGTCCCATGTAGTCAATTCCCCAGACATCAAACAACTCTATTTGAAGATTGTTAGTGAGTGACATTTCATTCCTAGCATTAATGTTTCCATGTTTCTGGCATCTGACACATCTTCTAATGAACTGTTTTGTATCTTCATACATTGTTGGCCAGTAGAATCCGCTTTGCCAGATCTTTGCATGTGTATGGTAGACTCCATAGTGTCCTCCATAAGGTGATGTGTGCTATTTGTCTATGATCTTCATGGCTTCAACCATTGGGACACATTTCCGTAACAATCCATCAGCACAAACCCGATAGAGATACAGATCATCCCATAAGTGGCAACAAGAGTCATACTGGAGTTTCCTCTTATCACCTCCTGGTGGAACATATCCTGAAACAATGTAATTCACAATATCCACATACCAAGGGTCCGAGTGTGTTAACTTGAGGAGTGTCTCGTCCCTTAAATAGTCATTAATAGGCAATTCATGTTCATTTTTATGTTGAAGCCTAGACAAGTGATCAGCTACTGAATTTTCTACTCCTTTCTTGTCTCTTATTTCTATGTCAAATTCTTGGAGTAAAAGAATCCAACAACTCTTTTTCAGTGGTGGTATAATTGAGTTGTGGCCAAGACAAGTTTTGATATTTGTTAACGCAAACAGAGAAATCACTTGGAAGTAATCCGCAAGCGCATGGATACCGGTGAGCACTTCACCCGGGAGATTATCCAGAGTATCGTAATTTATTTATCCACAGGGAGAAAGGGTGCATCTGACTAACCAAATCTACGCTATTAACCATTAGGCTACAAACAAGGTGATCTTGATAAGAGCGATTAGAGAAGATCGCGACTGTAGTCTCATTCTAGTCTATATAAGATATGAGTTATTATTCTATTGGGGAGAACCATCGAGATAAGAGACACCTCAGAGAATGCTTACCACGCGGCCTATAAACCCTACTAGTCCTTCTAACGGGATTGTGGGTTCCAAAGGTATCTACGGAATTGTCACTTTCCGAGCTACTACCACAGATCCGGCTAGACAGGGGATATCTATGAGTATCCTAGCCCAAACACCACGTTAACGCTAGAGACTATTACCCTACTCTCTACGCGAAGAGAATAAATTAAACTCAGAAACCAAAGAATAGTAAAACAGAGAACTTATGAATTAGACGTCGAAATACCGAAGAAATCCTAGGAGCAAGCCTCATGTTAGGAGACTTGATCCCATCGATACAAACTGGAGAGGAGACACCGACATGCCAGGCTTCCTCCAATCCACACCTCCACTCTAACTCTCTCAATCTAGAAGAGTAATCTCTAATCTCACATAGAAACTAAGGATAGTTTCTCTTGAATGCTAAGCCCTAGAGAATAGATCCGTGAAGGATCCTCTCTGACGAGTCGTCTCTAGAAAATATGTAAATGAATAATGGATTGCTCTTTTCCATGGGGCAGGTGAAAGATCTCTATTGTTTTGGGTAATTGATGAAACCTAAATACTAACCTAGCTCTAAGTGGTTGAGTAAGTTAAGTACACCAAGGTGAAGAAAAGGAGACAAGTGATGGAGCAAGGTGGAGGCTAAAGACAAATGCCAAAAGAGCTCACACTTGGAAAAGAAGAGAAGAGGAGGAAACCCTAAGCTATTCAAGACAAAGGTAAAACTAGGGATTTCTATTTTGGTGATCAAGACACCTAGAGAGTGTGATCAAATTTAGGATAGGTAACCATACTATAAAGAGGGGAAAATAGTTAGTGGTTATACCTATCAAGTGCCATTAGGTGATCATCCATTGCATTGCATATAAAACCTAATGAGCAACCCTTGTAAAACTTGTTAAAATATGCCACACACATGCACAAGTCAGTGGATTACTTGGTGTTGGCACATGAGATCAAGGGAAGCAAAGACAAGGAAATTCAGAGCAAGCTAAAAGCTCCGGACCAGTTTGCATGGAAGCACCGGACCAAGGCAAGTAGTCTGGTGGCTGCTCCCAGCACTGAAGTCCAAGCAAAGAAGCATCGGACCAGTGGCGAAGTGACGCTCCGGACCATGGACGAGTGGTCCGGAGGCTCGGTCAACGTTCAGCAGAAGACAAAGACATGCGACGGACCACTCGGCATGGTCCGGTGGTAAGGTCCGACAGTCGAGTCCGGAGCTCAGGTGCTTACTAGAGGTTTTGTCCAATACTCGGTGGAGGCTCCGGACCACCCTGCATGGTCCGGTGGACTGGTCTGGAGGTAAGGTCCGGAGGTCAGGTGCTTACTGGATTCAAAGCTTTAGCTGAGGCAAAGCGTCGGACCAGGCGTCGGACCAAGGCAAGTGGTCTGACGGTGCCTGGTTCAGCGTGCCAACGGTCAGAATTCAAAGCGTCGGACCACTCGTTATGGTCCGACGGTGGTCACAGGAAGTGGTCCGGTGGTCATGGTTTGCAGCTCCAAAAAGGGAAAAATGGCTAGTTTCTTTGAGGGGGATATATAAGGGTATGTGACTGGTTCTAGGTATCTCTCTTGCACATTTGGCTTATTGCATACTCTTGTGAGCAAACCACACACACTCCCACTCATCTCATTGTTGATTGTTCATCCATTTGAGTGAGATTTGAGTGTTCAAGTGCATTGCATGAGTGATTCATCTTAGTGGCACTTGGGAGTTGATACCGCTGCTAGTTTCTTGTTACTCTTGGTGATTGCTTTCACCTAGACGGTTTGGAGCAAGCGGTGTGGATTCGAGAAGCTTGGTGATTGTGCTTCGTCGACCACAAGTGAAGATTGTGAGGGTTCTTGTGCCTTCCCCGCGGGAGATCGCAAAGGTAACTCTAGTGGATTGCGCGTGTCTTCGAGAGCCCTAATCTTGTGTTGGTTGTGAGGAACCCGGTGACGGGTTTGGCGTGTGATGCCAATTAGCTCTTGAACCTCCAAGGACGTAGCTAGTGGGCAAACTAGTGAACCTTGGTGAAAAATCAAGTGTCATTCTTGTGTGATTGATTGGTGTTCTTGGAGCTCTTAACTTGATTGGATCAATCCTCTACTTGGCGATATAATCACCCAATCTATCTCTTTCATACTTGCAACCTAGAGGGCTTATAGACTTGAGTGATCCTAGAGCTATTAGGATAGCAATTGTGATAGGAGGCTTCGCATCTCTTAGTTTGCTATTGCTAGTCAAAGCTTCGCCACCTTATTGTCTAACTTGTTGTTGAGTTTGTTTTAAGATTTCAGATTAGGCTATTCACCCCCCCCCCCCTCTAGCCTTGGGTTAGGACCTTACAAGTGGTATCGGAGATAGTACACCGTTGATTTAAGGCTTAACAACCTACGGTGTGATCATGGCTCATATCAACAACATGAAGAAACCACCAAGATTTGATGGTTCCAACTATGGCTATTGGAAGGTCAAGATGACCGCACACATCAAGTCAATTAGCCAGAAGGTGTGGCTTGTGGTGGACAAGAAGTTTGAGGTTGCCAATGTGGAGGCTCCAACTCCACAAGAGGAAGAGAAGCTTCAACACAATGACATTGCTCTTAGTGCCATCCATGAGGCTCTTGATGAGAAGGTCTTTAAGCCAATCAAGAATCTAGAGAGTGCTCATGAGGCTTGGAAGAAGCTTGAGGAATTATTTGAGGGCACACAAGCCATCAAGGGAGCTAAGGCATACATTCTCAAGGAGAAATTTGCAAGCTTCAAGATGAAGGATGATGAAAATGTGCCGGAGATGTTTCATCGGCTTCAAGTGCTAGTCAATGATCTCAAGGCTCTTGGTGAGAAGGTTGAGGACAAGGATTTCTCTCACAAATTCTTGAGGTGTCTTCCATCCCGGTTTGACACACTTGTGACCTTGATTGTGAGAAGTGGGCTAGACACCATGACTCCAAATCAAGTCTTGCGAGATGTCATGACTCAAGATGCTTATCAGGAGAACAAGGAAGAAGATGTCAAGAAAGAATATAAGAAGGATGAGAAGAAGAAGAGCATAGCCTTCAAGGCTACTTCATCATATAAGAGCAAAGGCAAGAGCAAGATTGAAGAATCTAGTGAAAGTGAAGACCAAAGTGCTAGTGATCTTGATGAAGAGGAAATGGCTCTCTTTGTGAGGAAATTTGGAAGATTCATGAAGAAGAAGGGCTATGGTGCGAGAAGAAAGAATACTTCTTTCAAGAATCATGACGAACCAAGGAAGTGCTTCAAATGTGGAAGCTTTAATCATCTCATTGCTCATTGTCCTTACAATAGTGACAAGGATGATGATGATCACAAGAAGAGAGGCAAGAAAGAGAAGAAGCCCTTATTTGACAACAACAACAAGAAGAAGGGCTACTCTCACATTGTTACTTGGGATAGTGACTCTTCATGTGATGATGATAGTGATCAAGAAAAGAATACCACTACCAAGAAGAAGGCTTTTGCAAGTATTGCAATGAGGGACAATGTCACACTCGGTTTTAAGAGCAAAACCAGATATACCCTATATGTGAGCCCAGGAAGTCAAATCTCACATATAGCCACAGAACAAGGTAATATCAAAAGACAACACTTAAATACATAACATATAAGGCCCAAGAAATAACCTTAAGAGATCAAACAACAGAAAGACACTCCGATCTTCAGGCGAAGACTCCACTCCACAGGGACCAACTGACTGGTCGATCACAAGCCTAACTGCTCGAGACTCTTGCAATCTGGTACCCATCTGGGATTTTTATCCAAAAATTCAAAAGTAAACAAGTGTAAGTACATCTCGTACTCAACAAGTATATATGGGGTTCATGAGGCTCAAAAAGTTGACATGGTTTACTGCGGTAAGCATTTTTAGTTTATATCAAAACTTTGCAAGTGGTAAATCAAAGGTTATGCTTAAGCCCCCAAATTAAACTGCAAGATCATATGAACAAATGAACGAATAACATAATATCATGATAAAGTGATTCATAAGTAATAACCAACATGTAAACATTGTTTCTGTGAGTTTTCCGGGCCGCTCGTGTCCGTGAGCACGGCTGATATATCAGTTTTTAACACTATGCAGAGGTTGTACACTTTACCCATGAGTCGTGTTACCCATATGCCTGAGTTTATAACTCCCAAAACATTGCCGAGGTGAGCGGGCAGGGTACACTATGAAGTCTTTCAGAGGGGCTCGCTGACATACAACAGACACTACGGATCCACGGGCAAGGGGTATACGGGGACCCCTTGATGGTACACACGCGCAGCGGTAGCCACTCTGGCCGTACTCCGCAACCGCTCAGCAATGGCAACTTCCATGAACCGCCACATGCGAGAGAGTGACCCTAATACTGAACTAAAGCCAGAGCCATGTAGCTCTCATGGTTGTACTGTATGTCCCAGCTTTTGCTGACAGATAGGATCCTAAATCCATGTTGCTAAAAAGTGAAGTTTTACTTTAACAGTTCATATAGTTATTAATCAAGATTCAAGATCATGCTTGGTTAAAAAGGAGCACTAGCAATAACTACCCAGATGCAAAGATAACCCATAGGATTCCAAGGTTCAAGGTAACAAATCTAGGTAAGTCGTATGGTAACAAAATTAGACACATGCATATGATTTTATTCAAAAACATCATGAATAGTACATCAAGGTAGATCCCATATAATACTTGCCTTAAAAACAGATCCTTCTTATAGTTCTAGTCTTCAAAAGATCTTCTAGAAAGCCAACTTCTTGATCTTCAACGTAACGCTCACCGATTGGACAATACTTAACAAATCACCACACAAGCATCTGATCATACAAAGCATACAAACATGGCTAAATTAGAACAATACACCAATCAGTGAAAAGGATTTAAAAAGAAACCAACGATCACACAAACGCGAAGATCACACTAAACGAAGCTACGATGATCGAGGTACATCTATCGAAAGATTTGATTATATAACAAAGAACTATGAGCTTTATTAGTTTTAACTATATAAAAGAGTGTATAAAGTATTTCAGTGAAACTCCTTGGTTTAATTAGGTCAAACTTGCATTTGGATTTCGAAAACGAAAGTAGAAACTATCATTATTTTATGTATAAAACAAGTTGCATATTTGTTAATCAAATTAGGGTTTCACATCATGAAAATATAGAACTATTAACATGGTATTAAATATAACTAATGCGAAGATTTTATCGATAAGAAGCCAACGCAACTTGAACGAGTCAAAACGGATCTAAAACGTGGAAGTTACAGAGAAAACAAGATGTAGGGATTAAACTTGGAACTTAAAAGGCATTAAATAAATATTATTTTCAAAGTTTCAAAACATGAGTGATTAGGGTTTCATCATGTAGATCTCATCGTTACGAATCTAACGCGATTTGAAAGAGTCAAAAAGGAGTTATAATGAACATTTTATGGGTAAAACAAGTTTGATGGCAGTTTTGTAAATTTAGAAAACGCATTTAGATGAAACAGATAAAGTTAACGGTTTCTAAAGACAAAGGCGTATTCCAGAAAGACGTTTTGGACGGCGGGTTAAGCATCAAAAAGATGAAGGTCTCTTTTGCAAAATGCGCAGGCCGAACCGGTATCGGTCATTTGGATCCGTCCGATCTTGATTCAGCGGACGAGATTAGATCGAAGGGGGAAGGGCGGTGGCGCGGTCGCCGGAGACAGAGCAGACGGCGGCGCCATGGCCGGAGGCGGGCGGCGCGATGCAATCCTGCGAATCCGAGCATGAACCTCTGCGCGAAAAGGTCGGGCAGGGAGAGGGAGAGGTCACGAACACAGCGGCGGGGTTGGTCAAACCGATTAGACGCCGCGTGCGGCGGTGCCCGCGATACAGCGGCTCGGCATGAACGGCAGGCGCAGAGCGGGCGAAATAGAGGGATGTGGGGGAAAGGCGAGCTCCTGGGGCTCTTCTTACCATGCGAGAGGCTCGGGGACGTGATGAAAGGGGACGGAGGGAGCTCGACGTCGAAGAACGGTGGCGGCGGCTCTGTGTCTGTTTTGCGGCGGCGGCGGAGGTGCGGTGGGGCTCCGAGACGGCAGGGTGGAGGCGGTGTGGTGCGGGGGCGGGGCTTAAATAGCCCGGAGGCGGAGCCGAAGAAAGGATGGGGATCCTCCCGGCGTCAATCACGCTCGGCAGAAAGGAACGTCGGCGCGCTTGAAAAGGAAAGGGGAAGGAGGAAGAAGGAAAGGGGATCGGTGGGGCTAACACGTGGGGCCTGCTTGCCAGTGGAGGAGGCTGGGCCGGCGCACTTGGGCCGGGGCAAGCCCATGCGGGGAGGAGGGGGGTGAGGACTGCGGGATTGGGCCGAGAGAAAAGAGATCTCGGGCCAGATTAGGAGAAAGAGAGAGAAAAGTCTTTTCTTTATTTTCTTGATTTTCAAAACCATTTTCAAAAACCCTTTTGAAATCTCTTTTCTTTTGATTCATTTTATTTTATTTCTTTTACTTTGAAAAGCTCTTTTCAAAACAAGTTTCCATTTAAATTTTGAAAGAGTTTTTAAATCCTTTTAAATTTCTTTTGCTTGGAAAACTTTTCAAGGTATTTTCATAAACCTTTTTGAAACCCACTTTTTAAATTCTTTTTTTAGTTTTAACAACACCATACAAACATTAACTCATATGCAGAGGCATGAGTGCACAAACATGTTGCTAATTAAAGGGCAAATTTTAATTTAATGAAAACTTTTTATTTTCCTATATTTTTATGAGCAGAAAAATTAAGAATTAAATAAATTCAACTCTATTTTTTTCAAAAAGCAAAATTTGGGGTGTTACAGACAAGATCTCTCTATTTGACACTCCATCATCATGCTTCATGGCTAAGTCCACTAAGGTACTTTCTCATGATGAGAGTGAGAGTGAGAGCGATAGTGATAGTGGAACTCATGGACATGCTTGAGCAAGCTAAGGATTACATTGACAAGAAGAGAAAGGAGTGCAAGGAATTGTGCAAGGCCAATGTGGCTCTTGAGCAAAACCTTGATGAGTTCGTAGCATCTCATGAGAGGCTAATGGAAGCCCATGAGAAGCTAGTGAAGTCTCACTCTAAGCTTGAAAGAGTTCATTCCTCTTTCCTTGACCAAAGTAAGAAGGAGATTGCTCAAACATGTGACATGGGAGTTACTTGTGATATTCTTGATGAATCTTTCTATACTCCTATCATTGTTTCTCCCACTAACCCCTCTTGTAGCACTACCACTTCTACTTCATCTACTAGTGATGGTGTCACTTGTGATGCTTCACTAAAGGTGGAAAATGAAACCCTCAAGAAGGAGGTTACAAAGCTCAATCACTCCTTAGCTAAGGCTTATAGAGGTGAGGACCACTTGCTTATGTGCTTGGGTACCCAAAGAGCATCTCTACAAAGAGGGATTGGGCTATACCCCCAAGAAAGTCAAGACCGCCTTTGTTTCTCACAAGACTCGTTTTGTGAAGAACACTGGTAGCTATTGCAAGAGTTGCCAGCAAGTTGGTCACAATGAGCAAGCATGCAAGAACAAGAAGGCCAAGCAAGATGTATCCTCCATGAGAGTTGATTCATTCTATGTACTTTCCAAGGGTACTAATGGTGTTCATGCCAATTTTGTTGGTGCACCATGGATGGCTTCCAAGAAGTCCATTTGGATACCAAAATCTTTGGTAACTAACCTTGGAGGACCCAAGAAAGTTTGGGTACCTAAAAAGAATTGATCTCTCTTGTAGGTCAATTACAAAGCCGAAGGGAGGCATTGGGTGCTTGATAGTGGGTGCACTCAACACATGACCGGTGATGGAAGGATGTTCAACTCAATCAACCAAGATAATACACAAGGCTTTGATAGTATCACATTTGGTGACAATGGCAAAGGCAAGGTGAAAGGGCTTGGGGAGATTGCTATCTCCAATGATATAAGCATTAGCAATGTGCTTCTAGTGGAAAGGCTTGAGTTCAATCTATTGTCGGTTGCCCAATTGTGTGATCTTGGTTTCAAGTGCATCTTTGGAGTGGAGGATATGGAAATCATTAGTGTAGATGGTTCAAACATGATCTTCAAGGGATTTCAGTATGAGAACCTCTACCTAGTGGATTTCAATGCTAGTGAGACCCAACTCTCTACATGTCTCATCTCAAGGTCTAGCATGGGTTGGTTATGGCATAGAAGGCTTGGACATGTTGGCATGAAGCAATTGAACAAGCTAATCAAGCATGATCTAGTGAAGGGCTTGAAGGATGTCACATTTGAGAAGGACAAGCTATGTAGTGCATGTCAAGCCGGAAAGCAAGTTGGCAATACTCATCCAAAGAAGAGCATCATGAGTGCAAGCAAAGCTTTTGAGTTATTGAACATGGATCTCTTTGGGCCAACAACTTATATGAGCATTGGTGGCAATAAGTATGGATTTGTGATAGTGGATGACTTCACAAGATACACTTGGGTATTCCTCTTGAGTGACAAGAGTGATACATTTGATATCTTCAAGACATTTGTCAAGAGGTGCAAAAATGAGTTTGAATTAACTATCAAGAGAGTTATAAGTGACAATGAGAGTGAGTTCAAGAACACAAGAATTGAAGATCTTTGTGATGACTTTGGAATCAATCATCAATTCTCTCCAAAGTACACTCCTCAATCCAATGGAATAGTTGAAAGGAAGAATAGAAGCTTGATTGACATGGCAAGATCAATGCTAAGTGAGTACAATGTTAGTGATTCTTTTTGGGCCGAAGCTATCAATACGGCTTGCTACTCTAGCAACTGTCTCTATTGTCATGGAATGCTTGAGAAGACTCCCTATGAGCTATTGAATGGAAGAAAGTCAAACATTGCCTACTTTAGGTTGTTTGGATGCAAGTGCTATATCTTAAAGAAGGGAACAAGGTTGAGCAAGTTTGAAAAGAAATGTGATGAGGGATTTCTACTTGGTTACTCAACAACTAGCAAGGCTTATAGAGTATGGAACTTGACTAGTGGCATTCTTGAGGAAGTACATGATGTTGAATTTGATGAAACTCAAGGCTCTCAAGATGAATAAGAAAACTTGGATGATGTGAGAGGTGACAAGTTGATCAATGCTATGAAATATATGGATATTGGTGACATTAGACCAAGACAAGTCCAAGATGAAGATCAAGTATCCATTCCAAGTGATCAAGCTAGTGGTTCTCCAACTCAAGATCAAGCAAATGCAAGTGAAGATCAAGTTCAAGCTAGTTCATCATCTCAACCACCTAACATCAACATTCAAGTGCTCCAACCTATCAACATTGCAAGAGATCATCCTTTAGATCAAGTGATTGGAGGCATTCAAAGTGGTGTTTAAACAAGATCAAGATTGGCTTCTTTTGTGAGCATTATTCTTTTGTCTAATCATTTGAGCCAAACAAGATTGATGAAGCTTTGAAGGATGTGATTGGATCAATGCTATGCGTGAAGAGCTTAATAACTTCACAAGAAATCAAGTTTAGGAATTGGTAGAAAGACCAAAGAAGCACAATTTCATTGGAACCAAATGGGTTTTCAAGAACAAACAAGATCAAGATGGAATAGTGGTGAGGAACAAAGCAAGACTAGTAGCTCAAGGTTACTCTCAAGTTGAAGGTCTTGACTTTGGGGAAACATATGCTCCGGTGGCAAGATTAGAGGCAATTAGAATACTATTGGCCTATGCTTGTGCACACAATATCAAGCTATATCAAATGGATGTCAAGAGTGCATTCCTAAATGGATATATCAATGAGGAAGTGTATGTTGAGCAACCACCCGGTTTTGAAGATGCTAAGAAGCCCGACCATGTATTCAAGCTCAAGAAGGCTCTTTATGGATTGAAGCAAGCACCTAGAGCATGGTATGAGAGGTCGAGAAGCTTTCTCCTCTCTAAAGGGTTCAAGATGGGTTTGGTTGATACTACCCTATTCACCAAGAAGATTGGAAATGACTTGTTCATCTTGCAAATCTATGTGGATCGGATGACATTATCTTTGGATCTTCAAATCAAGACTTTTGTGAAGAGTTTGGGGAGATGATGGCTAATGAATTTGAGATGTCAATGATTGGTGAACTTAGTTACTTCCTTGGACTTCAAATCAAACAATTGAAGAATGGCACATTTGTGAGTCAAGGCAAGTACATCAAGGATATGATGAAGAAGTTTGGGCTAGAAGAAGCTAAAGGCATTAGTACTCCCACGGGGACTAATGGACATTTGGATAGTGACTCAAGTGGCATGATGGTAGATCAAACACTCTATTGTTCTATGATTGGAAGCTTACTATATGTGACCGCATCAAGACCGGATGTCATGTTTAGTGTATGCATGTGTACAAGGTTTCAAGCATCTCCTAGAGAGAGTCATTTGAAACCCACAAAGAGAATATTGAGATATCTCAAACATACACAAGAGGTTGGACTATGGTTTCCAAAGGGGTCAAGGTTTGAATTGATTGGATATTCGGACTCCAACTATGCGGGTTGCAAAGTGGATAGAAAGAGCACTAGTGGTACATGTCAAATGTTGGGAAGGTCACTAGTCTCATGGTCATCCAAGAAGCAAAATAGTGTGGCACTCTCTACCACCGAAGCCGAATACATTAGTGCGGGGAGTTGTGTTGTGCACAACTATTGTGGATGAAAGCCACTTTGGAGGACTACGAATTCAATTCAAGAAAGTCCCATTGCTTTGTGACAATGAAAGTGCGGTGAAGCTCACCAACAACCCCGTCCAACACTCAAGAATAAAGCACATAGATGTGAGACATCACTTCATAAGAGATCATCAACAAAAGGGTGACATTTTCATTGACAATGTGGGCACCGATGATCAATTAGCCGACATATTCACCAAGCCACTTGATGAGAAGAGGTTTTGCAAGTTGAGGAATGAGTTGAACATCTTGGATTTCTCCAACATGATTTGATGCACCCCTCCTATGAAATGCCTCTACTCCAACATAGCAAGGTACAATTGATTGACATATGCATTCATCCTTTGCTAGTCTTGTGTAGAAGCATATAGACATCACTCATGATAAGCTCATTCATGAAAATCAAATGTTTTCTATGGACATATGACATCACTATAGTTTCTATGAGTTGATTGATCTAGTGATGGCATATGACATGTTGAGAAGTTTGCAACCTCACATGTTTAGTCTAGAATAAGTTCTTGTACTTAACCAACATGGTCAAGATAACCATTGCAAAATGTGTGAAGAAGCTTGTCCATGGTTTAAAACTGTGTTAAGTATCTAGGACAAGTCATCTAGGTTGAATATAATTTGATAATTCACCCCACTTCTTTCTACATTGACTTGATAAACAAATCTCTCTAAGTATCCTCAAGTGATACATGTTACTACAAGTGGTTTCCTTTGTGGTAATATGTGACAAAGGGGGAGAAATTGTGTTAAAATGATAGTACAAGGGGGAGAAATAGTATAGGGGAGAAATGTTAAAATGAGAAACATGATAAGGAAAGAAACAAGTGGAATCTAGAAATAGGGGGAGAAATAATATTTTGGAAATGAAAAAATAAAATTTGAGCACACAAGTAGGGGGAGCAAGCCTATGAACAATTTGTTGCATTTGAATGTGCATTCACTCATATGCTTGCTTGCATTGAAGTTTTAGTACTTTTTCAAGTGGTTCTTGCTTGTGTGGTGCATGACTAGTTGCATTCTTGATTGATGAATTGATCACTAGCACGCATAGGAAGTTAGCTAGATATCCTATATTGTTTATATTGTGTATTCCATGTGGTGTTAAGCTAACCATGTTGTTAAGGGTAAAATGATAGGCGCACTTCGATTGGTATCACGCTTCAAAGGTCTATTCTCAAAACCCTAGCATCATGTCATAGTTTGTCAGTTGTTCACCCCTCCAAAAGTTATATCTAAGCATGTGTGCAAAGCTTGATTCATATTCATAGAAGTGCACACATGTAGGGGGAGTTAACACTATCAAACCAACATGGAAATGATTGACCACTCTCTTTCGTAATCATATCTTCCAAGTGGTATCAAGCATTTCAAAGTTGAAAACAAAATCATATTTCATATCATTTTATATGGGTTGTCATCAATTACCAAAAAGGGGAGACTGAAAAATCTCTATTGTTTTGGGTAATTGATGAAACCTAAGTACTAACCTAGCTTAGTGGATGAGTAGGTTAAGTACACCAACGTGAAGAAAAGGAGACAAGTGATGGAGCAAGGTGGAGGCTAAAGAGAAATGCCAAAAGAGCTCACACTTGGAAAAGAAGAGAAGAGGAGGAAACCCTAAGCTATTCAAGACAAAGGTATAACTAGGGATTTCTATTTTGGTGATCAAGACACCTAGAGGGTGTGATCACATTTAGGATAGGTAACCGTACTATGAAGAGGGGGAAATAGTTAGTGGTTACACCTATCAAGTGTCATTAGGTGATCATCAATTGCATTGCATATAAAACCTAATGAGCAACCCTTGTAAAACTTGTTAAAATATGCCACACACATGCACCAGTTAGTGGAACACTTGGTGTTGGCACATGAGATCAAGGGAAGCAAAGAGAAGGAAATTCAGAACAAGATAGAAGCTCCGGACCAGTTTGCATGGAAGCACCGGACCAAGGCAAGTAGTCTGGTGGCTGCTCCCAGCACTGAAGTCCAAGCAAAGAAGTGTCGGACCAGTGGCGAAGTGACGCTCCGGACCATGGACGAGTGGTCCGGAGGCTCGATCAATGTTCAGCAGAAGACAAAGACATGCGTCGGACCACTCGGCATGGTCCGGTGGTAAGGTCCGACGGTGAAGTCCGGAGCACAGGTGCTTACTAGAGGTTTTGTCCAAGACTCGGTGGAGGCTCCGGACCACCCTGCATGGTCTGGTGGACTGGTCCGGAGGTTAGGTGCTTACTAGATTCAAAGCTTTAGCTGAGGCCAAGCATCGGACCAGGCGTCGGACCAAGGAAGTGGTCCGACGGTACCTGGTTCAACGCGCCAACGGTCAGAATTCAAAGCGTCGGACGACTCGTTATGGTCTGACGGTGGTCATAGGAAGTGGTCTGGTGGTCACGGTTTGCATCTCCAAAAAGGGGAAAACGGCTAGTTTCTTTGAGGGGCTATATAAGGGTATGTGACTGGTTCTAGGTATCTCTCTTGCACATTTGGCTGATTGCATACTCTTGTGAGCAAACCCCACACACACTCCCACTCATCTCATTGTTGATTGTTCATCCATTTGAGTGAGATTTGAGTGTTCAAGTGCATTGCATGAGTGATTCATCTTAGTGGCACTTGGGAGTTTATACCGCTGCTAGTTTCTTGTTACTCTTGGTGATTTCCTTCACCTAGACGGTTTGGAGGAAGCGGTGTGGATTCGAGAAGCTTGGTGATTGTGCTTCGTCGACCACAAGTGAAGATTGTGAGGGGTTCTTGTGCCTTCCCTGTGGGAGATCGCAAAGGTAACTCTAGTGGATTGCGCGTGTCTTGGAGAGCCCTTATCTTGTGTTGGTTGTGAGGCACCCAGTGACGGGTTTGGCGTGTGATGCCAATTATCTCTTGAACCTCCAAGTAAGTGAGCCGACACAACAAGGACGTAGCTAGTGGGCAAACTAGTGAACCTTGGTGAAAAATCAAGTGTCATCCTTGTGTGATTGATTGGTGTTCTTGGATTTCTTAACTTGATTGGATCAATCCTCTACTCGGCGGTATAATCACCCAATCTATCTCTTTCATAATTGCAACTAGTATATTAGGTTGTGCCTAGAGGGCTTATAGACTTGAGTAGGAATTGAGTGATCCTAGAGCTATTAGGATAGCAATTGTGATAGGAGGCTTCGCATCTCTTAGTTTGCTATTGCTAGTCAAACCTTCGCCACCTTATTGTCTAACTTGTTGTTGAGTTTGTTTTAAGATTTCAGATTAGGCTATTCGCCCCCCCCCCTCTCTAGCCTTGGGTTAGGACCTTACAGTGGGAGAGAGAGTAATGCAAGAGATAAGGATCAGGATACCCCTTCATCCTCTATTAAACGAGGCTTTGGCTATTTCCCAAAGACCCCCTAGATACAAAATCGAATTACCTAGCCCTAAGACATTGTAATCCAAGTCGGTAACTCTCAGTCACTCGTTTGAATGGACGGGCCCGCTTCCTGCCGGGAGTTGTCATTGCCTTGACGCAACCTCCAGGATTCCGCCACGTGCCATCCCCGCTTCCTTGGAAACCGACGTGGATGGTTTTGAGGCTCAAACCATCAAACCACTCGACGCGAGCCACCTTGTCTTCGCCCGGTCAAACTCCGAGTCCCCTGAGCCTCCGCTCGACTCGTGCATCCACCGTCTTGACTTGGTCAACTCGGTCTACCTCCATGTCTTCTCGCACTCGCTGGTGTCAAGTACTAACCACCACAGCAAGTCCGCCGGCGCCCATGGTCCCTCAGTCCGAGGCCCGCTTCCGCCCTTCACCGCTCTCAGTCCATCGGCACGCAAGCCTCTACTCGACCTTCTCCATGCCATTGACCACTGTCACTAGGCATAGCACCTGCACACCACAAGCCGATAGACAAGCACAGACTTGCTTTCGCAAGGGGTTAGGGTAAGCTACTCAAACTGAAACACTCACGTGTTGGACGATCACTCATCATAAAGTTGAACATACATGGGTACTTATCCACCATGTGTTCACAATCTCCCCCTTGATGAGTGCATTGTCAACACAAGTGCATTTCAGATTTGAGCCACAAGGTAAAGCTCTCCAAATGACCAAAAAGCTAAGAAAGCCAAAACGGGGTCACTTGAGAGAAGCAAAACGAGTCCAAAAACTTGGTTCCCAAAGACATGGGCAACGGCTCAACGCAACCAAGAAAAACAAAGCTAGCCCTCAAGAGGAGACACAAAAACGGGCTCAACACCACTAGCAAGTCCAAGATACCAATCAAAGTTCTCAACGCTCAGAATGCCAATTGAAACACCAAGGGAACTCCAAAGATACCAATTAAAACACTTAACGCTCAAGAAGCACTTGAAACCTATCGGAGCCAACAAAGCAAGCTAGACCCTCCAGAAAAGGCAAAGGCTCAACACATCTAGCAAAAACTCCCCTGGGCAAAAGCACACTCAAGATACCAAATGAGCTCCTTAGGGCAAAAGAAGCACACAAAACTCCCCCTTGACCAAAGAAGCTCTAAACCAATGAAACCAATGATATGCACTCTTTCTCCCCCTTGGAAGTAGATGGCTGAAAATGGAATGAAATGCACATCTCTCCCCCTTGTTGACACATGTAGCTCATCAAACATCAACAACTCAAGATCTGGCTACAAATGTCATGAAATGCAAAATGAGTGCAAAAGCTTCATACTTAGAGATAAGACAATGAATAGATGCTCTAAGTGATGTGATCCTATGAGAATAGGAAAAGCTCTACGTGCCCAACAAAGACTCAAGTTGAGCTTAAGATCACTTTAGAAGCTATTTTAGAGAGCATATCATGTGAGAGCAGAGAAAGGGTATCACTTCCTAGAGACAGCTAGACATGGCAAACAAGATTGGATCTATCTCAAAGAAATCTCATGTATAGCAAGTAAAACTATCCCTTAGAAAAGTTCATACAATAAGCCAATGACCAAACTGAATGAATTTTCCAAATTTCAGAGTTTTGCAGCCAATTTTCAGTTTTAGGTACATTTAAGTTGTATGTGAGTGGTTGTAAGCAAAGTGATGCCACTGCTTACCTACCGGGCGAAGTCAAAGGACTTGACACACCGGTTTTGGTCATACACGACACTGCTCAAGTATCGACCAATATAGGAAGCAGTCTCGAACACACGGTGAAGTGCTCACAATGCAGACCCAACTCGATCTTTCCAATTCACAAAACAGAGAGCAATTTCAGTTTAGATATTAATCATGGTGCTCAAAGCTAGTGAATGAAACAATGAAGAGCCATAGTTACAAGCTATATACAAGGCAACCAAGAAGGATCTTCAAAAGCCTACACATGCTAGTGCCATTTCAGAGGTGACATGGGGAATTAAATTCAGTTTTTAAAGCTTTGCTAACTTAGCTCTATTGCATATCTACAGATCAAAAAGAGTCTAAGTTAGGCAACACCATAGACACATAAAGTACCTCAAACAGAGCATAGATTCATTATATCGGTTGTAAGTATGAAGCTTGAAATGAACTATGTCACAAATGCAAATGAGATGCACAATGCAATGACAC
Organism: Microstegium vimineum; assembly: GCA_022036555.1. NCBI lineage: Eukaryota > Viridiplantae > Streptophyta > Magnoliopsida > Poales > Poaceae > Microstegium > Microstegium vimineum. The sequence goes on along the minus strand of CM039131.1, from coordinate 15,668,642 downwards.
CAACTAACACTAACAAGACACCAATTGAGAAGAAGGACAAAGAAAAGACAAAAAGAACCAAAAAGAACTATGATACACAAAACTTTCCTCCTCTAAAAAGGAAAGCAAACACCCAACTCGCCCCGAAGGCGAGAAAACGCAGCTTGATCCAAAGGCTTTGTGACAATATCCGCAAGCTAGTTGTGGGTCTCGACATGCCAGAGGTCAATGTCGCCCTTCTCGTAATGATCTCGCAAGAAATGAAAGCGGACCTCAATGTGCTTGGTCTTTGAATGAAGCACAGGATTTTTGGCCACACTAATTGCACTCGTGCTATCGCAAAGCAGAGGCACCTTAGTAAGCTCAAGACCAAAATCTTTCAAAGTGGCAATCATCCAAATCAACTGCGAGCAACAACTAGCCGCGGAAACGTACTTAGCTTCGCACGTTGACTATGCCACGCTAGAATGCTTGCGAGAAGACTAAGAAACCAAAGAAGACCCGAGAAACTGGCAAGTCCCAGAAGTGGACTTCCGATCAAGTCGGCAACCGGCAAAGTCGGCGTCAGAATAACCGCAAAGCACAAGAGAGGAAGAGGTGGAAAACCAAAGATCAAATTCGGAATGAAGCGCAAATACCACATGATGTGTTTCACCGCCTGCTTGTGCGAAGTCCTTGGGGACGTCTGAAAGCGAGAACACAGGCAGACGGCGAACTGAATGTTCGGCCGGGTCACCGTCAGGTACAGAAGCGACCCGATCATGCTTTGGTACTCGGTCTGGTCCACCGTCTCTCATTCCTCGTCCGCATCCAAGGCAATAGTAGTTGACATAGGCGTCGAGAGGGGCTTTGCCTCGCCCATGTCAAACTTCTTCAAGATATCCTTTGTGTACTTGCCTTGGTGTGCAAACGTCCCTTCCCGGGTTTGCTTGATTTGCAACCCGAGAAAGAAAGTCAACTCTCCCCTCATGCTCATCTCAAATTCCCTGCTCATAAGATCTGCAAACTTGGCAACAAGAGCATGAGAAGAACCACCAAAGATGATATCATCCATGTATATTTGGACAAGGAGAGTGTCTTTGCCTTGCTTGAGGAGAAACAATGTCTTATCTACCGATCCCATTTTAAAACCCTTAGCAAGCAAAAAAGTTCATAATCTATCATACCATGCTCTAGGGGCTTGTTTCAAACCATACAAAGCTTTGTGAAGTTTAAAAACATGGTTTGGAAACTTGGGATTTTCGAAACAGGGAGGTTGTTTAACATAAACTTCCTCCTCTATGTAGCCATTTAAAAAAGCACTTTTAACATCCATTTGAAAATTTTTAAAACCCTTAGAAGCCGCAAAAGCTAGATGGATTCTAATGGCCTCTAAACGAGCTACGGGAGCAAAGGTTTCCTCATAGTCTATTCCCTCCTTTTTACAAAAGCCTTGAGCTACTAACCTAGCCTTGTTGCGCACTACCACCCCATCTTCACTTTGTTTATTTTTGAAAACCCATTTGGTACCTATGGGGTGGCAACTAGGTGGTGGAGGAACTAAGACCCAAACACGGTTTCTCTCAAAATTTTCTAACTCCTCATGCATGGCATTAACCCAATTCGGATCCATCAAAGCGTGTCCAACAGATCGGGGCTCAAAAGAAGCGACAAAAGCCGAATGAGCAAAGTGAGAGATATAGGACCAGGACCGCGTGACTCGACAGTTAATGTCACCGATGATGTTCTCTGGTGGGTGCTGCCGCTGTATGTGGCAGGGAGCCTGCCTGGACGAAGTGGCTTCCCCCTCGACAGCAGCTGGAGCTCCCTCAGGTGCAACGGGCACCGACTGAGGAAGCTGCTCGAACGACCCCCATGTAGAGGACGTAGTTGGATCGGGACCGTGAGCCGAAGTGGAACTCGCAGGGTCGACAGGGGCAGCCAGTGGAGTTGGCTCGGGATCACCCCAATCGGCATCATCTTGCTCCTCCTCCACAAAGATGCAGTGTTCACCTCATCATCACCTACAAGCTCAAAAGCAGTGGAAACACAGGGCATAGTCTCATCGAAGGTAATCTCACAAGTCTCCATCACTCGGTTAGGCTCCACCTCCTAAAGTAGAGTGCCATACTTGTCATGGAGAGTGACAAGACTAGATATGTGGATGGCACAAGCATCACACTCTACCTCCTCGATAACCACCACTGATGCCTTAGCAAACTCTAACTCATGCAGCGTGCTAAGATACTTAGCCTTGAAATCGTTCCTCTCGCACGCGGCACGTTTGAGCAAAGCATCCTGACTCATCAAGGTGTCGTTCAGAGACTCAATCTCGAGAGAGAGGGACTCGACGGTGGGTGGTACCTGGGGTGTGTCGGAGTCGTAGTTGTAGTCGGGGCCTTCCTTGCGCTTGCGGACCTTGCCTTCTCCAACCACCATGGTGCAAAATCCACTGTCCTTGGCGTCGGCGTAGAAGCATAGGCCGTTGAGCTCTTCCTCAACCTTTCCCTTGGACTCATCATCGCTCGAAGAAGCACCTCCGTCGGAGGAGGCATCGATGTCGCTGAGGGAGGCGAGGAAGGCTCGGTGCTTGGCCTTCACCTTGTCGATCACCTTCTTGGAGGACCTTTGGTGGTAGCCACCCTTGGGCTTGTGCTTGTCCTCGAAGTGGTGCTCGCGCTTGTCCTTACTTTTGGTGAAGTCACCCGCAACTTTCTTGGGGCAGTTTGCGATGAAGTGATCCTCATCACCGCAATGGTACCACCCCTTGGTTGAGCCACCACGCTGACGGTTCAAACGGTTGTTGTGAAACCGTGAGAACTTGGTGATGACCAAAGCCAGCTCATCATCTCCAAGAGCCTCCACTTGATGCTCTGTCACAGAAATCAAAGACAAAGCGAACAAAGAGTGTGAAGGGTCAGAGGAGGAAGAAGACTTACCGTCGGGGCCAGAAACCAACGCCATAGATGGTTTCGACAGGTTCTCAAGCTTGGCCCGGGTCTGGTAGTCAATCTCCGAGGACTTGAGCTTGCTGAACAGCTCGTCCACGGTCAGGGCATCATAGCTCGGTGACTCTTGAATGGCAGCCACCTTCATATCCCACACCTTCCGATCAAGAGCATGCAAAAGCTTGATAGCCATATCATGATCATCATAAGGCAAGTTGGCTCGATTAGAATGCATCTTGTTGACGATAGATTGGAAGCGAGTGAACATCCCGTCAACAGATTCGCCGGCCAACTGAGCAAAGTTCTCGTACTCTCTACGGTACGTGTCGAAGAGTCTGGACTTGATCTGAGGGTTGCCCTCATGATATCTCAAGAGTGTTTGCCAGATCTACCGTGTCGTAGTGAGACTCGAAACCCGCTATAACTCCGGAAGAGACAGACACGAGAAGAGAATGCTACGGGCTCTTGCGTTTGACGCATGTTGTGTAACCTGGGCATCGGTGATCCGAGCCTCAAGAACCATGTAGTTCTCATTCTCACAAATCTCCCAAAACTTTGTGTCAAGCCCTTGGAGGTAAGACGACATGCGCACCTTCCAATAGGCAAAGTTGGTTCCATCAAAGCAGGGAGGTTTACCAGCACCTCGCTCCATGTTGCCTTCGCGGATCAAGAACCGTGTAAGGTGGAATGATCCTTAACCGGCTCTGATACCAGTTCCATAGGGGCACATAAAAATGGTTTTGCTTTGGTCATCAGGATGGATCGGGATTTGATGATACCCTGAATATCCATCTAAGAAACAGAAGAAAGAGTGGTTGGCTAACCGCTCTAACATCTCATCTAGAAAAAGTAAAGGAATGTGATCCTTTTTGTAGCTTTGTTTATCTTTCTGTAATCTATACACATCCGTCATCCTGTGACGGTGCGTTGTGGAATCAGCTCCTTCTTCTCATTTGTGACAACAGTCATGCCTCCCTTTTTAGGAACAACTTGCATTGGACTTACCCACTCACTATGCGGCATGGGATATATAATTCCTGCATGCAGCAACTTTAAAACTTCCTTTTTAACTACCTCTCTATTCGCATTATTGAGTCTACGTTGGGCTCTCGAGAAGGTGAAATAGAAGGATCTATAGGAATGCGATGAGTGCATATTATAGGACTGATTCCAATGAGATCTTATAGTGAGTAACCAAAGGTTGAACGATGTCTTTCTAGAACAGCCATCAAGCGCAGAGTTTGCTCTTGAGTGAGTTTATCACTTATGATTATTGGAGACTCTGGATCATTATCGAGGAAAGCATACGTAAGACTAGGTGGTAGAGGTTTAAGCTCTACAGGAGGTATAGGTGTTTCTGCAAACTCATCTAAGGGTTCAGGTTCAGAAGGATCAGCTTCTTCTTCTACGAAGAAAGGATCATCTTCTTCCAAGTCTGGTTCACTGAAAAGCTCTAGAGAAACAGTTTTTACTTTCTCCATATGATCAGGTAAAAGATATGATTCAGTTTTGTCGTTCAAAGAACAAGAGATTGTCATTGGGATTTGAAAACTCTTTCCAAAGGAAATATTTAGTTTCCCATTTTGTCCTTCATAAAGAAGTCTTCTAAAAGGTTTTCCTATCCATAGGTCGTGGTCCCATGTATCAAAGATATAAAAGTTCAAATGAATCATAGCACCATCTACCATAATGGGTAAGACATGTAAAATTCCAAGACTGGGGACTATATGTTCGTCAAGGTTCTTCATGAACTTTTGTTGTTGGGGTTAAAGTCACATTGCCCAATAATTCGTGTGCAAGTGATTTAGACATGATATTGAACCCTACAACAGGATTATAGAGAGCATCAAATTGATCTGAATTGAAAGCACAACGTATTGGAGTAGAAGGTGAATCCAAACAGATCACATCAGAGGAAAGCTCTGATTCTTCTAACCATTCGCTACTTATGATTGATACAAGCTCTCTCAAAATGCTTCTGTCTGACATTTGGTATATATGGTTGCTAAGGTGATGATTTTGGGGTTTCGAAAGAGAAACATACTTTGAAATGTTTCTGAAATCAGTGAAAAGATCAGGATCTATATCCAACATGAAATCAGGTGGTGGAATTGCTTCCTTTTTAGGCTTAGAACTTAGGATAGCTGAAGTAGATGATGGGTCTGGCAAGGTATTGTCTTCAGCTTCGTGAGTTTCTTCATGGAGGGTATTATCCAACTCAGCATCTAGGATTCTATCTAAGGTTAATTTTGTTTCTATGGATAGCACATGAAAGAAAGAACCTCCAGATGTGGTGTTTAGCAACTCTCTATCCTTTCTACGAAGACCTTTATAAAAATGTGAAGAAGAACATGGCCTTCGATGCTAAGGTGTGGTCCAGATTCTAAAAGCTCAAGAAAAAGTTTCCAGGAAAAAGCCAAAGATTCGTTCTCTTCTTGTTTGAAGGTTAGAACCTTGAATCTAAGGTCGACGATTTGGGTGATGGGATAAAAATCTAAACAGAAGTTGGAGCACAAAACTCCCCAATCTCCTTGTTGTTGGCTTCCTTTATGATTATATCATTGTTTAGCTCCTCCTTTTAAAGAAAAAGGGAAAAGCTTCCAACGTAAAGTTTTATCAGATATGCCTTATATGCGAACACAATCACATGTTTGCTCAAAATATCTAATGTGAAGGTAAGGGTTTTCATCTTCCTTTCCTGAAAAGGATAGGCTTTGAATCATTGCAATCAACCTCGGACTCAACCTAAACTGGGGAGTTTGGATAGGTTGTGATGACTCCCATGGTAATAGGTCGGTCTCCGTGGGTGCAGAAAATTGATAGATAGGTGTCGAATTTAGATTTTCCATAAGGATAGAATAGGTAAGAAATAAAGAATATGAAAAGGATAAGAAAAGATAAAAGTATAGGTACAAGATAATAGCAAGATTCAAGGTTATCTCAGAAAACTGTCTTTCTCCCCGGCAACGGCGCCAGAATTGCTTGTTGATATTTGTTAACGCAAACAGAGAAATCACTTGGAAGTAATCCGCAAGCGCATGGATACCGGTGAGCACTTCACCCGGGAGATTATCCAGAGTATCATAATTTATTTATCCATAGGGAGAAAGGGTGCATCTGACTAAACAAATCTATGCTACTAACCCTTAGGCTACAAACAAGGTGATCTTGAAATGAGCGATTAGAGAAGATCGCGACTGTAGTCTCGTTCTAGTCTATATAAGATATGAGTTATTATTCTATTGGGGGGAACCGTAGAGATAAGAGACACCTCAGAGAATGCTTACCACGCGGCCTATAAACCGTACCAGTCCTTCTAATGGGATTGTGGGTTCCAAAGGTATCTACGGAATTGTCACTTTCCGAGCTACTACCACAGATCCGGCTAGACAGGGGATATCTATGAGTATCCTAGCCCAAACACCACGTTTACGCTAGAGACGATTCCCCTACTCTCTACACGAAGAGAATAAAGTAAACTCACAAACCAAAGAATAGTAAAACAGAGAACTTACTAGAATTAGAAGTCGAAATACCGAAGAAATCCTAGGAGCAAGCCTCGGGTTAGGAGACTTGATCCCGTCAATACAAACTGGAGAGGAGACACCGACACGCCGGTGTTGATATTTGTTAACGCAAACAGAGAAATCACTAGGAAGTAATCCGCAAGCGCACGGATACCAGTGAGCACTTCACCCGGGAGATTATCCAGAGTATCGTATTTATTTATCCACAGGGAGAAAGGGTGCATCTGACTAACCAAATCTATGCTATTAACCTTTAGGCTACAAACAAGGTGATCTTTATATGAGCAATTAGAGAAGACTGTAATTGTAGTCTCATTCTAGTCTATATAAGATATGTATTATTTTCTATTGGGGAGAACCGTCATGATAAGAGACACCTCAGAGAATGCTTACCACGCGGCCTATAAACCCTACCAGTCCTTCTAACGGGGTTGTGGGTTCCAAAGGTATCTACGGAATCGTCACTTTCCGAGCTACTACCATAGATCCGGCTAGACAGGGGATATCTATGAGGATCTTAGCCCACACACCACGTTTACGCTAAAGACGATTACCCTACCTCTCCATGCAAAGAGAATGTTGACACCGTTTTTTGTATGTGTCAATATGAACCGGATACACTGATCGGTAAAAGGTAATTATACCGATCGGTAGAAAGATTGTTGCTTTTCTTTATCGACATCAGGATCCCACTAATCGGATTGCCGATGAAAACAAGAGATTGAAAAAACAAGAAGAGGTATTGGCTGATCAGAAAGGTATTGCCGATGGAAACAGGAGAACATTGCCGATAAGGAGTTACCGATGGATACAGGTTGGTGTGGCTGACGTCAGCAGGAAGTTGCCGATGGCAACAAAAGGGAGTTCTGGATTAAAGAAATCTGCCGATGGAAAGTTTCATCGTGAGGAAGACGGATAAGGAAACTGACGGTTTTATGCTAAATATTGTTGCTTTAGTTTGAGTCCGACTCTTGCATGAGTCGTTTTATTTCCTTAAAAATAGGAGTTTTTGTTTAGGTGTGAGTCGTGTCCATGAACAACTCCTTTTATTAGAGTATAAATATGTACCCAGGGGCGGTGTGGAAAAATATTCAATACAATCAAACAAATCTATTATTTTCGTCTTACTTTTCAGCATCTACTTTTTCGTATTAGTTATAGTTTATCTACGAGTTCTTACTATCTCGACGGGCTGTATCTACAAGATCTCCGTCTACCTCGCGAGTTCCGCTTTTTGAGCAATCTGAGCCTTGACGTCCGGGTGTATCGTTGTCGTCTCGTTCATCGTTGTTCTAGTTATCGTCCTTGTTGATTAACTGGTCAAATCAACTGGCACACCTTTGGATATCGAGTTCGGGTATAAGCCTGAGGTGTTCGCAGATCCGACGCTTTTTGTGTCAACACCTCTTTTGGCACACCCGGTGGGACCCTAGATACATCTCTTGGTCACGATCATGGGTGGTTCTACTAACGTTGATCCGAGGAACGTCATTGAAGTCTCCGAAGCAGATCTGAAAGATGATCAGAAGTAGGCTATGGAGGAGTACAAGCAACTATACTTGAAATCCTTCAGCCTAAACAGGAGCGGCGACGCAGTCCAGAAACAAGATCCGCCGTTGCCTCGGCAGGTCACTTTCTATGCCAATCCTAGTAAGTTGCAAGAGATGGTTAATTATGCGTTAAGTCAGGCGCTCATTAGCCATTCCAATGTGTTGTCCAATACTGTATACAATGCTGTCATGCAATCTTTCAAAGAAGGACAGCCGCCTAGGTATGTTGGTCTAGCGTATCATCAACCTGGATCGGCATCTGCCACGACCTCATCGGCAGCTCCAGCATTCCAACCTGTGAATCCTTCTACCGATGAAGCTACACCACCGAGATCAAGCCCTGCAAGCCTCGTTCGGTTGAACACTGATCCAGTGGCATCGGCAATGTCAGGACATATAGTCCAGAGTCAGCCAGCTCCTGCTAATTGGTGGGGATACGGTATGCCTCCGGATTCATCTGTCGATGCTAAATTGATCCAAGGCAATAGCGCAGCGGGAAAGGCTTCTATGGAGTCGGCAATATCAGTACAGCCGTTGAGCCCGATAGTGCATCATGCTGCGTCTTCTCCAAATATGCAGTTGCCGCCAGGAAATCTTCAGATGGCGATACCCAAAGTGCCTTACAGGCAACCATCGGCAAGTTCTGTACCAATGCAACAAGATCTGGCGGTGGTAAAACATCCCGTGATGATGGTGAGTCCTCAAACTGGTTTGTCAGCGCACCAAGGGTGGCAATTTCTTGATTATTCCAGGGTGCAGGATCAATAAGCGCCTGGTAACTATCAATTATCGGCGAATTATAATCTTGTGTGGACTAGTCCAATCCAACAACAGGTGGTGCAACCTGGATATCCAGTAGTGGGAGCGCAACAGTACCATTACCCAGCGAACACTTAGAACGAAACATCGGTATATCAACCGATGAATATCATACCGTAGTATGCCCCAGTGGGTGCCCAAGGTTATACATCGATAAATCAACCGGTGCATAATATTCAGCAAGGTGGTGTTGCGCCCGTGCAAATCGGATTGGCTTATCTGCCGCAAAGGCCAGAAGGAATGTATCCGCCGGTCCAACCGATTAATGTTCAGCCGATCCATCGGCAGGATCAGGATGCATATTGGGCCGACAAGATTGCCGAAGTGATGAAAGAGCAGTTTGGCATCAAGCCTAAAGTCAATACGTACTCTTATCGGACGCCATACCCTCAAGCGTATGACTTGATTCCTCTTCCAAATTGGTACAAGGTGCTAGATTTCACGAAATTTTCCGGCCAAGATGACACGTCAACAATGGAGCATATCAACCGCTTCATTATTCAATGTGGAGAGGCTGCTAGCAGAGATGAGCTGAGGGTGAGATTATTTTCATCATCTCTATCTGGATCGGCATTTACATGGTTCATCTCGCTTCCTCCAAATTCTGTGATCACTTGGGCCGATCTAGAGAAGCAGTTTCACAAATACTTCTTCTCTGGCGTTCATGAAAAGAGGATTACCGATTTGGTCAAGCTGAAGCAGCGCAATGACGAATCGGTAGAAAGCTTCATCCAAAGGCTTCGGGACGTGAAGAATAAATGCTACAGCTTGGTGCTAGATGATCGGCAATTGGCAAATTTGGCTTTCCAGGGATTGCTACCGCACATTAAAGACAAATATGCATCTCAAGAATTCGAAAGCCTCAGCCATCTCGTGCAGAGAGTTGCCGATCAAGAAGTTAAAGCCTTCGAACCTAGAAAGACTTGGAACAAGAAGGTGTCTTTCATTGAACAAGAAGAAGATTCTGAGTCAGACGAAGGGACGGATATCGGCGTTGCTGAGTGGGTAAAAGATAAGAAGCCGATAGGAGGCTGAAAGATTTACTTTCGATACTGCTAAAGCCGATAGGATATTTGATCTGTTGCTTCAAGAAGGGCGGATTAAGCTGGTGCCTAATCAAGTGATTTCATCGGCTGAAGAACTTAGAAGGATGAGGTACTGTAAGTGGCATGATGCGACTTCACACAGTACCAATAACTGCAAAGTCTTTAGACAGTAGTTGCAGTCAGAAATCGAATCTGGGCGAATCAAGTTTGAAAATTCTAAAGCTCAGAGGCCGATGAAAATGGACCAGCATCCATTTCCAAATAATATGGTGGAAACTAGCGGGAAGGTCAAAGTACTAACGTCGGAAGCCGCCAAGAAAAATTCATCGGTGGATCCCGAGCATCAAATAGTTGTCCAGGATGTAAAGGGAAAGAAGCTTGCCGATGAAAGAGAGAGTAAAAGAACCGCTGATGAAAGTAGTGGTTCCAGGAGGCCTCGGGGACGTTCATCGTATGGTGTTGTAATCACGCACAGGAGGCCACGACAGGAATACGAGCGTTCGCGAGAAGAGCAGCATCGGCAACAGGAAGAAGAAAGACGCCAAGAGTGGTATCGGCATAAAGATCATTGGAAATGCCCCTTCTTTGTCCATTATTGGGAAGAAGGTATCAAGCTGCCCACTGCCGATAATTGTCCTGAATGCAACGGGTACTATCCTACTGATCGGTCGGAGAAGAAGTCTCGTTTTGAAGGTCAGGGATCAAGCTATGCTAGGCCGATCAAAGGAAAAGAATCAGTACATGATTGGCTGGGGGGCAAACTCAGTGTACATGACAGGCTTGGCAAGCGTATCCGTCAAGAGGAGATTGAAGAGAGGGCTAATGCAAGGGTGCCCGATGAAGAGATATTCTCTAGAGATCCAAACATAAGGGGTAACACAAGCCGACACAGCGAGAAACAGTACCAACCTGTTTGGAAGACTAAGCTTCCTCAATGGTGTCCCAAAGGCCTGACAAAGACTCAAAGAAGGAGAATCCACCGTGAATGCCAGAATGATCTGGGTCATGGCTCTTCGAATGGAGAACCTCCAGTTTGGGAGTGGAGGCTAAAACACCAGGAAAGGAGTCCTTCGGCAGAAGTCAACGTGGTTGTTACGTTGCCAATGGAATTTATGGCATCTACTGGCGCTGAAGAAGAAGCTGCTAATATGGCTCAGCTAGTGCTAGATCCGATGGCAGCTGTCTTTGAAAAACCTGCCGATGATGAAAGGCAACATCTGAGAACCTTGTTTGTCAAGGGCAAAGTCGATGGGCAACTGGTGTCAAAGATGTTAGTCGATGGTGGAGCGTCGATTAATATAATGCCATATGTCATGTTCAGAAAGCTTGGAAAAGGTGACCAAGACTTAGTCAAGACAGACATGAAGCTAAAAGATTTTGAAGGCAATGTATCGCCAGCTATGGGAGCCGTATGTGTCGAGTTGACTATTGGTAGCAAAACTTTGCCAACAACATTTTTTGTGATCAGCGGCAAGGGGACCTACAATTTGCTTCTGGGAAGGGATTGGATTCACGCCAACTGCTGCATCCCTTCTACGATGCACCAAAGCCTTGTGCAATGGGTTAGAGATAGAATTGAAGTCGTCCAGAGTGAAGTCCCGTCAATTGTTGCATCGGCAAAATCGGAGACCTATGAGCAGACCAAGTGCATATCTGGTGAAGCTTGGGATACAGAATTCCTCAAGGTGGCCGATTACGAGATTACACCGATCTAAGCAGTCGGTTCTAAAGAATAGGTTTAATAGATCAGTTCGCCGATGATGGAAAACTTGGACAGGGGTTCACGTTAGCCGATGATTTGCTAGAAATAGACATCGGCGATGGTAGTAATTCTAGGCCAACTTTTATTAGTGCTAAGTTAGATTCCCAATGTAAGCAACAGTTGAGTGATTTGTTGAAGGAATATAAAGATTGTTTTGCTTGAGATTACCTTGGGAAATTAAAACTGGTTCTAGACGGTTGTTCTCCTAGGACCAGTTAGCAACCGATGAGTATGATATCCTTATGAAGGATGAGTTAGAAGACCTAGCGGGTCATCGGCTAAGAGTTCTAATCAGTATTGAGGAGAACAAGAAAAGAGTTGCCAGATGGTATAACAAGAAGGTAAAGGTGAAAGAGTTTGCCGATAGAGATTTGGTGTGAAAACTGATTTTACCGATTGGAACCAAAAGTTCAAAGTTTAGGAAGTGGTCTCCTAATTGGGAAGGCCCTTTTCGGATAAATCAATCTGTTCCTGGCAACGCTTATATTTTGGAAACTCTCGAAGGAGTTGCATTTTCCAGAGCAATAAATGGTAAATATTTGAATAAGTATTATCCTAGTATCTGGATGGATGCATGAAAGCGAGGCATATATGCCGATGACAAAGTTATCATACAAGAAACATTGGAAGGAAAGCATTGATGTTATATTACAGGCGGATTACTTGTCAAGCTCAAAAGCAATGAGTTACAACAGAGTTTGAATACATGAGATCGCACGAAGGCGAACTTGGTCGGCTTCTTCTATCTCCCTGGTGTCGTCGTCGGCAGTACCCTTGACTGTCTTGGCTTTTCTCCTCAGTAGAAGAGCTTCACGGGCATTGGCATCCCTCTCCTGTTGCAAAGCTTTGGTCATGATAGGGAGTTGGGTCTTCTTCTGGGTGGCCGAATCTAAGGCTTCATCTACTCTCTTCAGTTCGGCCAGCAACTCTTCTTTTTGCGCCGATAGACGGACGATCTCCTGGTCAAGATCAGTGCCCGAGGCTTCAAGGCGACCGATGCCCTTGTGCTTTTCGTCTGTGGTCTACTTGAATTTGGATATTTCTTCTTCAAACTTTGCTTGGGTGACTCTGTCAGCAATACGACCTAGGGCCTTTTTATATTGGAGTTGCCGACTCTCAAGGAAAGCCGCCTGGAAGAGTGGTTCTTCGATATCGGCAGGCAGTTGATCTTGGATTTCCTTGAAAGCCGCCCTTACTGCACTGGAGTCTTGTACTAGTTGGGATGTATTTTGTTGTAGTAGGAGCAGCAGGGCTTCAAGTTTGGATTTCATTTCTGCTGATATGACAGTTGAAGCTTGGGTAGAATCTGCCTCTTCATCGGCGTCTTCTGGAACATTGACAGCAAAGGAGAACAGGTTGTTGGGAGAGTCTTGGGCCTGAAAAGATGAAGAGTTAAAATGTGTCAGATAGAAGCTTGTGTCTCACAAGTTTGTGATAAGTATATTTGGTTTACCTGCTTTAGAGCGATTTCTCGCCTTTGGCTTGACAGAGTAACCGATGCAACCGTATCTTGAGGATCGGCAATGGTTGTCGATGAGCTTGCCTCAGTAGGAGGGATGGTTGGTGCTGAGGCTGGTGCTGGTGTTGGTGCCGCTTCCGCTGACCTCTGTGGGGATGCTGATGTCCCTTGGTCAGGGATTTCATTCGATGCTGATGCTGGTACCGATGTCGATACCGTTTCTATAGTTGCAACCATGTCTTGCGGCGATGATGTTGTTCCTTGGTCAGGAATCTCGGCCTATGGTTGCTCAGGGACAGGCGCCGATGCTGGCTCCACTGTTGGCACATCGGCAGGAGCTTGAGAAGATGCAGCTGGAGCCGATGGTTTTGGGCGCTTCGGTTTGTGAGCAGCGCTTGATGAGCCTCAGCGCTTTGGCTGTTGCGCTTGGGGGCATCAGCAGGTTGAGCCAAGGAGGATTGTGCACCGGGCATGGCTGTCGATGAACTTGTTCGCTGCAGAAGAAAGTTTAGTACAAATTGAGTAAAAGTCATCGGTCGGCATATTATGATCGACATAAATAAATGGAGATTTGTTACCTTGAAAGCTTGTGCCAACGCGACGGCAGCAGAAGTGGTGGCAGCAGAATCATCGGTTGGCAGTGGTCTAGACCTGATGGTGACTTTGGGGACTGCCTTGTGATGCATGAGCGCGGACAGTGAAGGAGCCTTGTCGCCGATTGACGATATGGGGTTCATCGGTCGCAGATTGAAATGTTTGCCACTCTTACTCTTTTGGGGAACTAAATCATCGACCTGTTAACAGAGGGTTAGTTACCGATGCAATTGGAAAGTTAAACAAAAAGAAGTATCGGAAGTGGGCTTAACACGTCATCGGGTATGATATGATCAGCATCGATCAAGTGCCGATAGTAGTGGGATGATGGAGCAAATAGTTGTTCTTTCCATTCTTGCCACCAAGACTTGAAGGATTCGGTAATGAAAGATGTCGGTGCCCAAGAAGATAAGTTGATGTTGGACACATCGGCATGAGGGGAGAGGGTGACGATTTTGTTCCAATCCATGGCGCTGGAGATGGTTTCTCTTGGTTTGATCATGTTGACATAGCTAAGATTGATCGGTAATTGACCGAATGCTAGCTGTCTTGCCGCTACCGATGGATAGTAGAACTCATAGGATGGATTAGAGTTCTTTCCGGTCCCGACGACGTTCACCGGGATAGCTCGGGGGATGAGGGTGGCCTTCATGATTACTTCATTCTGTGATATATTCCCATCGGTGAGGTTGAAGGAGAGTGGGAACTGGTTGTTTTCATCAATGTAAGGCCACCAGGCTCGTTCTGCAGCAAGGATTCCGTAGTAGAGCCTCTAGAAGAACATGCCAAATTGGTCAACGTTGGCATCGGTTCCCGGTAGCACTATCATGGCTTCCCCGAAGTTGAGTGGAGCACGGGTTGCCGATTCATCGTCATCATAAACATAGTCTTCAGATATGTCTCTTTGGAACTGTTGGGTGAACAGATCGAATTGGAGACATTTATGCATATGGGCGTTCATCCACATATTGATAAACCACCAGGGACCTCCGAGGTTGCCGATGGGCTCGCCTAGCAGCAATTTCTCCGATACTTGATGTAGGAGGCGATAGACTGAGCTAAGGAGGTAACGGCCAAGGGAAAACCTCCCTTGGCCAGGAACTCTGCTGCGGGGAGATACATATTGGTGGGACCAACTGTTCTGCCGCAGAAGACGAACTTCTCCAACCACATGTTAAGGAAGGTAGCATGCTCCCTTGGGACTACCGATCCACTTTTTTGGTACTCCTGGATGTATCCAGTCCAACCGCCGATATTGCAGGTACTTACCCGACGCTCAGATTTCCTGCGGAACAGGGTGGTGAGATCGGCAGAACAGACATCTAGGCCGGTGAGCATATATACATCGGCAAGCGTAGGGGTGGCTAGTCCATGTCTGAACAGAAATGCGTTCATTGTATCGGACCAGAAGTAGGAGGCGGCAATTATCATGTTCTCGTTCTTAGCCATATCGGCAATGGACAGCCTAATGCATTGTTCGATGTTGCGCTCTGACCAGTAGAGTTGTTGTGACCTTGCTATCTTGAGGTACCAATTCTTCCACCCCTTAGTGGGTTTAGGCCAAGAACGGAAGGTGTCGATCCACAACCCTAAATCAAAGTGCTCAGATCTGAAAGGGATACGGTTGGTCTCTGCATTGATCAGATTGGTTGGATCGGTATTCCCCATGGGGCCTAAGCAGCAAAGGTATTCTTGATCGGTAGGGATCACTATTTTGTTGCGCATCTCCTAGATCCAGAGAACAACAAGAAAGAGGGAAAAGGAATTGAAAAGAAATGCGGAAGGATAAAACTGCAGTATATACAACGGGGAAGGAAGAAAAGATTATTGCGGGAGCAGTGAAGTTGATCGCCATTGAAGCAGAGTTCTTGCAAGGATTGTGTTTCCTGATGAAAGAAGAACCACCGCTGGAATAGTGCTCTTTGGATGGTGTTGAGATGAAGGTGAAAATGTGAACTCAGGGTAAAAGAGAAGGCAGACGGCGATCTTCTTTTTGCTGAGTAGAGATAAGGAAGGATATCGCGGTGCATTTGCGCGGTGATCAAAGAGTTCGTGCTACAGTTGCGGGGGTTGTTGGTAACTTGCAGTTTTTGCACGCTGTAATTAAGATAATGGCATAGGCATTTTGGAGGGAAAGATTACAATAGAGCAAATTTTGGACCATAAGATATTTTATACCCCGAAATTGAGGGCATGTGTTGACACCGTTTTTTTGTATGTGTCAATATGAACCAGATACACTGATCGGTAAAAGGTAATTATACTGATCGGTAGAAAGATTGTTGCTTTTCTTTATCGGCATCAGGATCCCACTAATCGGATTGCCGATGAAAACAAGAGATTGAAAAAACGAGAAGAGGTATTGGCTGATCAGAAAGGTATTGCCGATGGAAACAGGAGAACATTGCCGATAAGGAGTTACCGATGGATACAGGTTGGTGTGGCTGACGTCAGCAGGAAATTGCCGATGGCAATAAAAGAGAGTTGCGGATTAAAGAAATCTGCCGATGGAAAGTTTCATCGTGAGGAAGACGGATAAGGAAATTGGCGGTTTTATGCTAAATATTGTTGCTTTAGTTTGAGTCCGACTCTTGCACGAGTCATTTTATTTCCTTAAAAATAGGAGTTTTTGTTTAGGTGTGAGTCGTGTCCATGTACAACTCCTTTTATTGGAGTATAAATATGTACCCAGGGGCGGTGTGGAAAAATATTCAATACAATCAAACAAATCTATTATTTTCGTCTTACTTTTCAGCATCTACTTTTTCGTATTAGTTATAGTTTATCTACGAGTTCTTACTATCTCGACGGGCTGTATCTACAAGATCTCCGTCTACCTCGCGAGTTCCGCTTTTTGAGCAATCTGAGCCTTGACGTCCGGGTGTATCGTTGTCGTCTCGTTCATCGTTGTTCTAGTTATCGTCCTTGTTGATTAACTGGTCAAATCAACTGGCACACCTTTGGATATCGAGTTCGGGTATAAGCCTGAGGTGTTCGCAGATCCGACGCTTTTTGTGTCAACAGAGAATAAAGTAAACTCACAAACCAAAGAATAATAAAACAGGGAACTTACTAGAATTAGAAGTCGAATTACCGAAGAAATCCTAGGAGCAAGCCTCGGGTTAGGAGTCTTGATCTCGTCGATACAAACTGGAGAAGAGACACCGATTGGTCGGGCTTCCTCCAATCCACACCTCCACTCTAACTCTCTCAATCTAATCTCACATGTATGCTAAGCCCTAGAGAATAGATCCATAAGGGATCCTCTCTCACGAATCCTCTCTGGAAAATATGAAAATGAATAATGGATTGCCTTTTGCCAGTGGGGCAGGGGTCCTCCTTATATAGCCCCCTCAAATGAACGTCAGCCGTCGGATCAAACTGACCTTAATGGAGGGATTAGATCTAACCTCAAAGGCGGTGGAACCCTAATCCGCGAGGCGGAGCCTGATTGGTTGCAGGGTCAGGGCGGGCGCCCTGCCTATGGGCCCGCTTGCCCTCTCGTTCCTTCCCGCGCCTTCTTGACCCTTCTGGATTGTTCTTTTTCCTACGAATGATAATTATTTGTATATAATCATGACATGTGGTTCGTTCCTCCATATTTCCTGATAACCCCCTACAGAAACATACATTCACCAAAACTCGTGGAATTCTGTCAGTATAAACCCTATGTCTAGGTGCTGTGTTGCAAATATATCATTTCTAATGTTTAGTTGACGGTTAAAATTGATACTTAAGGACTGTCAACACCGGGCTTCCTCCAATCCACACCTCCACTCTAACTCTCTCAATCTAGAAGAGTAAACTCTAATCTCACATAGAAACTAAGGATAGTTTCTCTTGAATGCCCTAGAGAATAGATCTGTGAGGGATTCTCTCTAGCAAATCCTCTCTGGAAAATATGTAAATGAATAATGAATTGCTCTTTGCCAGGGGGCAGGGGTCCTCCTTATATAGCCCCCTCAAATGATCGTCGGTCGTCGGATCAAACCGACCTTAATGGATGGCGTAGATGGTATCTCAAAGGCGGTGGAGAGAGGGTCCACAAGGCAGACCCTCATTGGGCCTTGCCCTAGGGCGGCTGCCCCAGGGGTAGGGCGGGCGCCCTGCCCCTGGGCCTGTTCGGCCTCTGGTTTCTTCCCGAGCCTTCTTGACCCTTCTAGAGTATTATTTTTCATACGGAGGTGTTATGTGTCTATCTAATCCTTACTTGTGGGCCTCTTTTGCTCTTTTGCAGTTGTCTCCCTGCAGAAACAGATAAACACCAAAACTTGTGGAATTATGTCAGTTAAAACCCTATGTCTAGGTGGTGTGTTGCAAATATATCATTTCTTCTGCTTAGTTGACACTTAGAATTGATACTTAAGAGGTGTCAACAACAAGGTTTTGCTAGCATAGGAAATAGCATAGTGTTTTTTATCCTTGGTTTGGCCTAAGACAACACCTACTGCAAAGTCGCTAGCATCGCACATGGTCTCGAAGGGTAGCGTCCAATCGGGTGGTTGGATGATTGGAGCAGAAATTAGTGTTTTCTTGAGAATTTCAAAAGCTTCATAACACTCATTAGTGAACATGAAAGGTACATATTTAGCTAAAAGGCTAGTTAGGGGTCTAGCGATTTGTGAAAGTTTTGAATAAAACGCCTATAGAACCCTGCGTGGCCTAGAAAGCTTCTGATTCCTTTCACATTTGTGGGAGGTGGAAGTTGTTCAATAACTTCAATCTTTGCTTATCCACTTCTATCCCACGTTCGGACACCTTGTGTCCTAGCACTATTCCTTCCCAAACCATGAAATGGCATTTTTCCCAGTTTAGGACTAAGTGTTTTTCTTCACACCACTGTAAGACTTTGTCTAAATTCTCTAAACAATCATCAAAGGTTTTGCCAGAGATGGTAAAATCATCCATGAACACCTCCACGATTTTCTCGATCATGTCAGAGAAAATAGACATCATGCACCATTGGAAATAAGCTGGAGCGTTACACAATCCAAACGACATTCGTCGATATGCATAAGTTCCATAAGGGCATGTAAAAGTGGTCTTACTTTGTTCATCAGGGTGGATGGGGATTTGATGACATCCGGAATAACCATCAAGGAAACAAAAGAAAGAGTTCTTTGCAAGCCGTTCCAACAGTTCATCAATGAAGGGTAACAGAAAGTGATCTTTCTTTGTAGCCTTGTTAAGTTTCCGGTAGTCAATGCACATGCGCCACCCAGTGACAGTGCATTGAGGGATGAGTTCATTTTTCTCATTTCTTACATCCGTCATCCCTCCTTTCTTTGGCACAACTTGGACAAGGCTAACCGACTCACTATGCGGCACATGATAGATAATCCCGGCGTCCAAAAGTTTCAAGACCTCTTTCTTAACAACCTCTGGCATAGCATTGTTAAGTCTCCGTTGTGGTTCCCTCGAAGGTGACGAATCAGGATCGATGGGGATTCTATGAGTACAAAGAATTGGACTAATTCCAATGAGGTCATGGAGTGAGTAGCCAAAGGCTGATTTATGTATTTCTAGGATAGTGACAAGTCTATTAGTTTCTTCTTGGGAAAGCTAATCACTTATAATGATAGGAGTTTCTTGATTATTATTCATAAAGACATATTTCAAGCCAGAAGGAAGAGGTTTTAACTCGATTGAGGGTTGTAATGGCACATTCAAAGGATCTAATTCGATAGGTTCTGCTAGCTCCCCTCTTCTTGAGTGAAGTGTTCATCATCAAGAGTTGGTTGAGACCAGTTGATGAGGACATCACCACTCTAGACACATCTACGTCATCGTCTTTTCCAAGTTGCAACTCATCTCCAACTCAGCTGTCACGTCGACTTCGAGACTGTTTCGGAGTCCAGGACCAGCAAGGAGTAACTTGGTCATGTATCGCGAGTTGGGCCTTAAGCCCAAGTTGTGGGCGCCCCCCTTGGTCGCCTCCAACCCTAGGACGTCTCTTCCTTATATTCCAAGTAGCCGCCGCCGTTGAGACTCGGGTTTTGTTTTAGAGTTTAGTTTTCCATCGAGAAACTGAATCGTTCATTGTAACTGTATCGATTAGTCCTTTTACAGTGATCCAGGGCCCCCGTTCGTGATCTCCTCCACTGTGTCGATTAGTCCTTTGGAACCGAGTTCTTGAACCCTCTATTGATATTCTCTTCAATCATATTTGCAATTTCAGATTGCGTGTTTATACCTTCTTGCTTGTGTTCTTCGATTCGCTTGCAGGAAAAGCCTTATTGGCGAGGTCAATCAAGTTGTGCTTGGTTGATAACCAACGGAGCTGTGGTGTAACGGTTGCAGGGTTCGAATCGTGTCTGATTTGAAGTCGGATCACCAATGTCGAGTTCTCCCCAATTGAATTTATCGGTTACCTCACGGAAGATCGGGCCACTCCTCATCACCAGTCTTCTAGAAACGCCACTAAGACTTCCTAAAAAGGGTCTTGTTTAGGCTTGGGTTCTACTATTGCATTATTTGATCTTAAAAGATTAACATCAATAGAAGAATTTCCTAGCTTGAACTTTAGGTGATCCTTGTTGGTTGCTCTTGAAAGAGTGTTCCAAACGGTACGCCAATCAAGAGAGACATATCTGAGACGTCATAGATGTAAAAATCTAAGCGATCCTCGAACCCTCTTATGCGTAAAGGAATGGACCTTATGACCCCATAACTTTCAAGAATAACTCCAGACGGAATTCTTAGAAGCTTATGTGTTGGGATCAAAGATTCGTTGGGGCAAAGATGTTGGGCTAAGGCCCTTGAAATTATATTTATCCCAACGATAGGACTATAGTGAGCCTCTATGGTGCTTCCCATAAGTTTGCAAAGTATAATATCTGAGGGAGCGGTGATTCGGGCTACCTCAGTGGATAACTCTGATTCTACCGACCACTCATGGCTCATGATAGCTGAGAGGCCTTTAATGTGCTCTAAAAGGAAAGCATCATTGTGTAGACTCTTATCCTCAAATGATGCATAGCGAACCATAGGCTTCACTTGAACTGGAAAATTCAAGGTGTTGTCAAAATCTTCAAAAAGATCTACCTCGATTTCAGAGAGGAACATAGAATGATGGGGTTTATCACTCTCTAAAGAGTGTTGTATTCCCATAGGAGATGGTTCTATGGCAACCAAATCATTAGAAGGATCTAAAGGTATTTCAGATTCGGTTGTTTGTTCCTCCTCGTGTTGTTCGGGGCTTGGCTCGACTTCTTCTTCGGGGAATTCGTCAAAAACTCCAGTGTAAGGGGTATTTTCAAGAATTTTATTTAGAATGGCTTCTCCTTCGCTAAAAGTTTTGTGCGAGAACGGTCCTCCTAAAAATAGGTCAAGGTGCAGAGCAGCTTCCTTGTTAAGACCAAGATAGAAGTGATAAAGTAAGACATTGTCTGGCAAGGAAAGGTTTGGATCGGAATTGATAAGGCTTATGAACCTAGCCTAAGCTGCACCTACTGTCTCTTTCTCCTTTTGTTTGAACTGAAGAACTTCAATTCTAAGGGCTGCAATTTTAGAAAGAGGGAAGAAAGCAAGACAAAATTTGTCTCGAAGTTCATCCCAATTCCCATTAACGCCTCCTACGGAATGAGCATACCATTGTTTCGCTCTTCCCAAAAGTGAGAATGGAAACAATTTCCATTTTAGGGTCTCTTGTGTCATACCAGCAATGATGAGGCAAGAACACAATTGCTCAAATTCTCTAAGGTGGGTGTAAGGATTTTCATTTTCTAGCCCAGAGAAAAATTGCTCCCGAACCATGGCTATGAAAGCAGGGCGAAGCTCATAGCCATCTATAAGTATGGGATTTGACGATGGTGGAGGTTCCAACATGTCGCCCTTTGGAGCAGAGTATTTATATATAGGAGTGGAATTCATGTGGTAAGATGAAAATGGTAAGGTGAAAAAGGTGGTAAAAAGGAAATAAGAAAAAGGGTAAACGGATGACTTGGTTCGAAACTAGCACAACTACCGTTCCCCGGCAACGGCGCTAGAAAGCTTGTTGGTATTTCTTAACGCACATAGATAAATCCGCAAGCGCACGGATACCGTTGTAGCTTTCACCCGTGAGTATTCCAAAAGGGTATCGATTTCCACGAGGAACATGAAGTGTACTAGAGAACTAAGAACATCCAAGGATCGATAAGATAAATGGGTAGAGAGATTTTAGAGTTTTCTAAGGGGTTCTATCTAATCAAAGGCCCACTATACTCTACCACTACAAAATGACACCCCCTTTTGCAACGCATATATGCGTTGGTAAAAGTCCACATATATGTTGGTAGGGTCTATACCAACGCATCTATTATGTGTTGCCAGAAGTGGCGTTGCAAGGGTTTGTTGCAACACATATATATGCGTTGGTAACACATACAAATAACCATTGCAAGGTTGCAACGGATATTATTGGGCTATGGCAACACTTATATGTGTTTGTACCAATGACACACGAATGACTTCTACAGTTCGTAGCAACATATAGATTTGGATTACTGCAACGCCTATATGCGTAGCTAGGAATGAACATAAAATAGTACAAAATTTATTTCAATTTGGATTCAAACAAAGAGATCACACATATGCAATTTAATTGGGGGCATCTCACACATGAGAAATAACAACAGTACCCCATATATTAAAAGCAATTTTTGCATTACAATAAGTGCCAGCCACATAATCCATTGCTTTTTCAGAATACACGTTCATATGTGGGAATAAAATATCAAACACAAAGAAGTCCTATAGAATTACACCAGCCGTCCAACTATCCAGCCCTTCATTCTCATATTTAGTCCATCTCATCCATTTATCTTCTCAATCTACAATTAAAATAAAATTTAGGATAAATAGAATTTTATGGGACAACAAGATAAGAAAATACAAAAGTTAAAAGCCACAGTATAGAAGCTCCACATACATCTCGAATAAACTTGTAATTCTTGTATGGTTGTACCAATGGAATACTAACATGCACCATCCAAAATTATTTGCATAGCTAAACACCCTCAAATTTCTTTTGTGTTAGATCACAACTTACTACTGTACCAAAGGCAACATCTTTATTTTGTTTTTCATGCTCTTTAAGAATACTTTTGTGCCAACCTAGTTGACATAAAATTGTGTGAATAAATACATACACAATGGTAACATAGTACAAACATTAATTAGACACTCATACCATCACTGAGTTGGAAACCAACAAATTTGTAGTACCACACCGATATTTCTACAAAATTATATTAGGTGGAATATTAGTTTGTAGTTACATGAACTGTTAGGAAATAGGAAACATAAATTCAATCACAATTGCTAAGAGATTATTTACCTAGTAATAAAACCCTTCATAATTTGAGCAATTGGAATATGTTTCCAGCTGGTCCACAATCTGTAATATATGCTAGTTTGATTACAGGACTCTGGTCATTATTTTGATAAACTTCATAACAAAAGAAATTACACTAATCACCTTGGTTGTAGTATAATTTGTTTGTCCAATCCTGTATCAGTTTGGTTTGATATGGCCTATAATAAAATTATAAATAGTAGTCAATCTGTGGAAAGTATGTGCTGCTAAAAAAAAATAAGTATATGAATTTACCTTTTGTGCAGCAGAAACTTTATTGGTTTGTGGTAATTTTTCATGATACGCATTAGCTTCCTTGCTCTTCAGTACTATGCAATAATGGTATCAAAATAAAGTTAAACTATTGAACCAAAAATATAGTATAAATGAATTTGCATGTTATATGATGCCAAGATGTACTAAAATCTTTTTGTTCTAGATTGACACACAAGTCAGAAATTTGAATGCAATAGATGTAAGATTGGTATCTACAAATAACACAAACACAATTAATTGCTTTTCATCCAGATTACTATATATACTTACTATTCATAGTCAAGATAATGCATTGGTTCGCATTTGCATATACTAAAAAAACACGTACTTACTTCAAAACACAGTTGTGTGAGGTTTAGAGCATTCGTCTAAGTTGGCAAACAAGCACATATTTACCATTCGCATTGTGGATTGATTGGCTCAACAAGATCTAAAAGCTTTGTTGATGAGGACATCAACACCACACCAAAACCATCTCCAGCACCACTTGGTCCTATTACTCGTGCTCGTGCCCGTGAACTCAATCATCAAGTAAGTTTATTCTCAAACTCTTGTCCATTATATTTAGACAATGGAGACACGTGCACTCTTGTTTTGCTCAGGAACAATGGAGAGGATCAGCGGGACACGGGATGGGCGCTAGCTGGATTTGGACTGCAGGACAGTACCAACTTGTGATGGATGCCACGACTTCATACGGACTCCGATTGGGACATTCTCGCACTTTTTGGAACGCTTATCAAGTCTACTTTCCAACGGATCCAGAAGCATGGCTATACCTTATCAGATGCGTCCAGAGTCATCGTTTTTGTACCGAGACCTTTTCTGTCCACCGGTGCTGTGTCACCTTATTTTGGGCCTGTGGCCCATGTATCAAGTTGGGTCCATTAGGGACGCGTCCTAGGGTTGGAGAACGACCCCAACACCCTTGTGGTCGTCCTCCCAACTCCTTATAAGTCTTTAGAGCCGCCACAAACAGTTTAGGTTTTGTTTCGTCGAGTTAGCTATTGCTACCGCCTTTCAGCGCGCGTGTTGGATCAACCGTTCGTCTGATTGTCATCAGAACCTCACTGTGTTCTCAGATTGAAACCTTCATATTCATCTTGCAATTGAGTGCTTGTTCATCTTGTTCTTGCTGGTTCTTCGATTGCTTGCAGGACGGGAGCCCTAGTGGCTGGTTGTCGCGCCGCAAGATCACGGCAGCCATCGGAGGTGGTGTATCGGTTGCTAAGGCGCAGCGTCCTTGGACGGTTGTAGTCGAGCCGTGAACGTCATCTCCATCCACCAATCGAGTTATCCACCAACTCTCATCGAAAGATCGGACTGCGAACCCTACGGGTCGTCATCAGTTGGTAATCAGAGCAAGGTTTATCGGTGAGAGACTTCCAATTCCTCACAATTTTTTTTCCTATAGTCCAGAAAAGCCAAAAAAAATAGTAGATTAGTTTTCCGTAATCCCATAAACCCGTTGAGCCTTTTGCTAGTACTACTTAGTTAGGGCTTGTTGAGTCGTCGGTTGCATCGGTTGTGTCGAGTTGCTGGTTTTAGTTATAGTCCTTTAGAGTTTCGAGTTCTTGTCACGTTCTAGTCCGAGTCTAAGTAGATTTCGTTACTGTCAAGTTCGAGTCCGAGTACTACCCTGGTATTCGTGGCTGTCCAATTCGAGTTTGAGTTGTTTTCTGGAATCGAGTCCGAGTACTACCCTGGTATTCGCTGCTGTCAAGTTCGAGACGGAGTTGATTTCGGGAATCAAGTCCGAGTACTACCCTGGTATTCGCTGCTATAAATTGCCTCCGTCCGAGTTGTTTTCCATAATTAAGTTCGCGCACTACAAGTCGGGACTACAAGTTTCATACCATATTACAGCGAAGCTTACTTTAGAGAGAGAGAGAGAGAGAGAGTATCTTTTAATTACCTATATACCCCTGCACTTTTGGAAAAAGTGTGTGTGGTGATTTGCTCTTTTGACATCTCTTTGTTCATATAATCAGCTTTGAGGATCCCTGAAAAAAAAAAGAAAAAAAAGCAAAAAAAAGGCAAAAAAAAGAAAAAAGGGGCTGATCTTTGTGTTTCCCTCCTTTGGATAGGTGGTGTTTGTGAGTTCCTTTGTGTCCAGGCTCGCGTCTCTAGCACGGTCTAGGCTAGGACCAGCACAGTACCACCTTTGAACGATTATTCAACTTGCTTTTGTGACTAACGTGGTGCTAGTATCTATCCTTGTCCATAACATTGGCCACCTACAGCTCCACATATTCGACTACAACTTGACAGGTGTTGTGCTACGGTACCGATACATTCACTTCCAAGGTTGCAGGCTTGCTGGTTGTTGACCCCTCTTGTTTGAGCAAGGTAAGAACTGGTAAGAGCTTGAGAAACAGTTGAGAGCGAGTGCCTTGTTGTAGCTACATCCTAATAGTTGTAGGGCTTTTATTTCTTCACCTGTTTTCTTGTTGTTCTTGTCTTCTAAACCATGTCAGGAACAGAGGATAATAACAACATGCCGCAATCTCCACGCACCAAGGGCATCATTCAACATTTTACAAGGCAAGTGCAGCTGCATACAGAAGGACTCGATGGAGATTTACAGGTGACCAATGACAAGATTGGGCAACTAGAGGCCGCCCAACTTGCCACCACCACCAAGCTTACAGGAGTCGAAGCATCGGTTGCTCGTATGGACAAAAGCCTTGCCGCTCTTCTCCGTCGTTTTGATGACTTCCACACAAACGGCAAGGGTCAACATCAACATAATGACGCCCACAAGGATGAGGAGCGAGTCGAAAATAATGACGAGGATGCTTACTCTGGTGATATGGACCTTGATAACAATGACCTTAGTGATCGACATCGCCTACGCTTCAATCGGAGAGGTATGGGTCACCGTCGGCGTGAGGTACATAATAACAATGATGCTTTCAGTAAGATTAAATTTAAAATACCTCCTTTTGATGGTAAGTATGATCCTGATGCATACATTTCATGGGAAATTGCTGTTGACCAAAAGTTTGCATGCCACGAATTTCCTGAGAATACACGTGTTAGGGCTGCTACTAGTGAGTTTACTGACTTTGCTACTGTATGGTGGATAGAGTATAATAAGAAAAATCCTAATAACATACCACGTACTTGGGATGCTTTAAAAAAAATCAT
The DNA here is from genome assembly GCA_022036555.1 of Microstegium vimineum. Classification (NCBI taxonomy): domain Eukaryota; kingdom Viridiplantae; phylum Streptophyta; class Magnoliopsida; order Poales; family Poaceae; genus Microstegium; species Microstegium vimineum. The sequence continues at coordinate 15,642,216 of CM039131.1, read as the reverse complement.
GAGGGCTAGATTTGTTCCTTCTTACTATGCACGGGATTTGCTACATAAACTGCAACAACTAAGACAAGGTGCTAAAAGTGTAGAAGAGTATTATCAAGAATTACAAATGGGTATATTGCGTTGTAATTTAGAGGAGGATGAGGAACCTGCTATGGCAAGATTTTTGGGTGGATTAAATCGTGAAATTCAGGACATCCTTTCATATAAAGAGTACACTAATATAACCCGTTTGTTTCATCTTGCTTGTAAAGCTGAAAGGGAAGTGCAGGGGTGACGTGCTAGTGTTCGGAATAACTTTTCTGCAGGGAAGACAAATTCATGGCAGTCCCGCACACGTGCTACTATGCCATCCTCAAGTGACAAGCCTAGTGCTACTCCCACAAATTCAGTAGTCAAGACAGCCCAGAAGCCTAGTGCAAGTGCTTCGTCCGTAGCATCGACAGGTAGAACGAGAGACATTCAGTGTCACCGGTGCCAGGGATATGGACATGTGATGCGTGAGTGTTCCAGCAAGCGCGTTATGGTCGTCAAAGATAATGGTGAGTATTCGTCCGCTAGTGATTTTGATGAAGATACACTTGCATTGCTTGTCGCTGACCATGCAGGTAGTGAAGAATGTATAGAAGAACATATTAATGCAGGTGAAGCCGACCGCTATGAGAGCCTCATTGTACAGCGTGTGCTTAGTGCACAAATGGAGAAGGCAGAGCAAAATCAGCGACACACGTTGTTCCAAACAAAGTGTGTCATCAAGGAGCGTTCATGTCGCATGATCATCGATGGAGGTAGCTGCAACAACTTGGCAGGCGGTGACATGGTGGAGAAGCTTGCGCTTACCACCAAACCACACCCACATCCATATTACATTCATTGGTTAAATAACAGCGGTAAGGCAAAGGTAACTAGACTTGTGCGAATCAATTTTTCCATTGGATCCTATAAAGATGTGGTTGAATGTGATGTTGTGCCTATGCAAGCTTGTCATGTGCTGCTAGGCCGACCTTGGCAATTTGATAGAGATTCTATGCATTATGGTAGAACAAATCAATATTCTTTTCTATACCATGATAGAAAAATTGTGTTGCATCCTATGTCCCCTGAAGCTATTATGCAAGATGATGTAGCTAAAGCCTCAAAAGCTAAAAGTGAGAGCAATAAAAATGACCAATTTGTTGCTGATCTGAAAGAGGAGATAAAATTGACAGGAAATTGTTTGCTTGCTACTAAATCTGATATTAATGAGTTGAATGCTTCCACTACTGTTGCTTATGTTGTAGTATGCAAAGAGGTATTGATTTCCCTTCATGATATGCAGCGTTCTTTGCCTCCTACTGTCGCTAACGTTTTGCAGGAGTATTCGGATGTGTTCCCAAGTGAAATACCATCGGGCCTGCCACCACTTCGAGGCATTGAGCACCAAATTGACCTGATTCCTGGTGCCTCATTGCCCAACCGTGCACCATATAGGACCAATCCAGAAGAAACAAAGGAGATTCAACGTCAAGTGCAAGAACTCCTTAGCAAAGGTTACATACGTGAGTCTCTAAGTCCTTGTGCTGTTCCGGTCATTTTAGTGCCTAAGAAAGATGGATCGTGGCGTATGTGTGTGGATTGTCGGGCTATTAATAATATTACTATTCGATATCGTCATCCAATTCCACGATTAGATGACATGCTAGATGAATTGAGTGGTGCTGTTGTGTTTTCCAAAGTGGATTTGCGTAGCGGGTATCATCAGATTCGCATGAAATTGGGAGATGAATGGAAAACTGCTTTCAAAACTAAGTTTGGTTTGTATGAGTGGTTAGTCATGCCTTTTGGGTTAACTAATGCACCTAGTACCTTCATGAGATTGATGAATAAGGTTTTGCGTGCTTTCATTGGAAGATTTGTTGTTGTTTATTTTGATGATATATTAATTTACAGCAAATCTATGGAAGAACATATTGATCATTTATGTGTTGTTTTTAAAGCTCTACGGGAGGCACGTTTATTTGGTAACCTTGATAAGTGCACCTTTTGCACAGATCGTGTTTCTTTTCTTGGCTATGTTGTTACTCCACAGGGAATTGAGGTTGATAAAGCCAAGGTGGACGCTATACAGGGTTGGCCAGTACCAAAGACTATCACCCAAGTGCGGAGTTTTCTAGGACTTGCTGGGTTCTATCGTCGCTTTGTGCAGAATTTCAGCACCATTGCTGCACCATTGAATGAGCTTACGAAGAAGGGAGTCGTGTTTTCTTGGGGAACCCCACAAGAGAATGCCTTCAACATGTTGAAAGATAAGTTGACAAATGCGCCTCTTCTCCAACTTCCTGATTTTAATAAGACTTTTGAACTTGAATGTGATGCTAGTGGAATTGGATTGGGTGGTGTTTTGTTACAAGAAGTTAAACCCATTGCATATTTTAGTGAGAAACTAAGTGGGCCTCTTCTGAATTATTCTACTTATGATAAGGAATTGTATGCTCTCGTGCGAACATTAGAAACATGGCAGCATTATTTGTGGCCCAAAGAATTTGTTATTCATTCTGATCATGAATCCTTAAAGCATATTCGTAGTCAAGTAAAACTGAACCGTAGACATGCTAAGTGGGTTGAGTTTATTGAATCTTTTCCTTATATCATTAAGCACAAGAAAGGGAAAGAGAATATCATTGCTGATGCTTTGTCTAGGAGATATATTTTATTAACACAACTTGACTATAAGATCTTTGGTTTGGAAACAATTAAACAACAATATATACATGATAATGATTTTAAAGACGTGTTGCTGCAATGTAAGGATGGAAAAGCATGGAATAAATTTGTTCTAAATGATGGCTTTGTGTTTAGAGCTAACAAGCTATGCATTCCAGCTAGCTCCGTTCGTTTGTTGTTGCTTCAGGAAGCGCATGGAGGTGGCTTGATGGGACATTTTGGAGCAAAGAAGACAGAGGACATACTTGCTGGTCATTTCTTTTGGCCAAAGATGAGGAGAGATGTGGAGAGATTTGTTTCTCGCTGCACGACTTGTCAAAAGGCGAAGTCGCGATTAAATCCACACGGTTTGTATATGCCTCTACCTGTTCCTAATGCTCCTTGGGAAGATATTTCTATGGATTTTGTTTTGGTATTGCCAAGGACTAGGAAGGGTCGTGATAGTGTTTTTGTGGTTGTGGATAGATTTTCTAAGATGGCACACTTTATACCTTGTCATAAAACTGATGATGCTACACATATTGCTGATTTGTTCTTTCGAGAAGTTGTTCGTTTGCATGGTGTGCCAAATACAATTGTTTCTGATCGAGATGCTAAATTTCTTAGCCATTTTTGGAGAACTTTATGGGGTAAATTGGGGACTAAGCTTTTATTTTCTACCACATGTCATCCCCAAACTGATGGTCAAACTGAAGTTGTGAATAGAACTTTATCTACTATGTTAAGGGTTGTTTTAAAGAAGAATATTAAGATGTGGGAAGATTGTTTGCCTCATATTGAATTTGCTTATAATCGTTCATTGCATTCTACTACCAAGATGTGCCCATTTAAGGTTGTTTATGGCTTGTTACCACGTGCTCCTATTGATTTAATGCCTCTACCAACTTCTGAACAATTGAATTTTGATGCTAAGCAACGTGCTGAGTTGATGTTAAAATTGCATGAAACAACTAAAGAAAACATAGAGCGCATGAATGGTAAGTATAAGATTGCTGGTGATAAAGGTAGAAAGCAATTGATTTTTGAACCTGGTGATTTGGTTTGGTTGCATTTGAGAAAGGATAGGTTTCCTGAATTGAGAAAATCTAAATTGCTGCCTAGAGCTGATGGACCATTTAAAGTGTTAAAACGTATTAATGAGAATGCATATAAGCTTGATCTTCATGTAGCTTTTGGAATTAGTCCCACATTTAACATTGCAGATTTGAAGCCATATTTGGGAGAGGAAGATGAGCTTGAGTCGAGGACGACTCAAATGCAAGAAGGGGAGGATGATGAGGACATCAACACCACACCAAAACCATCTCCAGCACCACTTGGTCCTATTACTCGTGCTCGTGCCCGTGAACTCAATCATCAAGTAAATTTATTCTCAAACTCTTGTCCATTATATTTAGACAATGGAGACACGTGCACTCTTGTTTTGCTCAGGAACAATGGAGAGGATCAGCGGGACACGGGATGGGCGCTAGCTGGATTTGGACTGCAGGACAGCACCAACTTGTGATGGATGCCACGACTTCATACGGACTCCGATTGGGACATTCTCGCACTTTTTGGAAAGTTTATCAAGTCTACTTTCCAACGGATCCAGAAGCATGGCTATACCTTATCAGATGCGTCCAGAGTCATCGTTTTTGTACCGAGACCTTTTCTGTCCACCGGTGCTGTGTCACCTTATTTTGGGCCTGTGGCCCATGTATCAAGTTGGGTCCATTAGGGACGCGTCCTAGGGTTGGAGAACGACCCCAACACCCTTGTGGTCGTCCTCCCAACTCCTTATAAGTCTTTAGAGCCGCCACAAACAGTTTAGGTTTTGTTTCGTCGAGTTAGCTATTGCTACCGCCTTTCAGCGCGCGTGTTGGATCAACCGTCCGTCTGATTGTCATCAGAACCTCACCATATTGTGTTCTCAGATTGAAACCTTCATATTCATCTTGCAATTGAGTGCTTGGTCATCTTGTTCTTGCTGGTTCTTCGATTGCTTGCAGGACGGGAGCCCTAGTGGCTGTTGTCGCGCCGCAAGATCACGGCAGCCATCGGAGGTGGTGTATCGGTTGCTAAGGCGCAGCGTTCTTGGACGGTTGTAGTCGAGCCGTGAACGTCATCTCCATCCACCAATCGAGTTATCCACCAACTCTCATCGAAAGATCGGACTGCGAACCCTACGGGTCGTCATCATTTGTGGTGGTCCTCTAGTGAAAAAACTATTTAACTCGGCAACAGCAATCTTCATCCATTAAGCCGTTCAAAGATCAACAGATACAAACAATAAGTTATCACTGCCTAAGACAACCTGGAACACTCGAAAAGCCAGATCATCTGGCCGGCAGTCAATCCACTTGTACTGAATGTAGGATCTAATAGGGGCTCACCACGGTGGAGGCGGGGACATCGGATTACGAGCCTGTTGCGGCGCAGATCATCATCCGGCGGCGGGCGGGTGCGGGCACAGATCGGGATAATCAGATTCTTGGGCTAGCCGCGAGGGCCAGCGAAGTTGCAGATGCAAACACGATATCCTTGGCGAGCGCTGCAGAGACAAATCAAACACCAAGAACCAATGCGCCGTCACAGAATGTTTTAGATCCTTCAACAGGAAAATACCAGGAAAAATAATCAAACCTAATCGATTGATGTATGCGAGAAGGAGGCGTGGTTGCAGCAGGTCTCTGCCATGGTCCGCCATTCTGGTCCGGCTCCTGCAGAGGGTGTAGGAATTCCTGCCGTGGTGCCGCTCGTCCGGCTGCGTGCTGCAGCGTAGCTCTGAATGTCCTGGTGCAGACGCAGGGAGATGTGGAATTGTGCGATGGGAAGAAGGATCCCCACGACCTTTATTGCGTGGACTAAGGAAGTGACAGTTAGCACAATGGAGAAATACTATTTTTGTTACACGACTCCTCTTTAATCTCTATATGGAAGGTGGGGGTCACTGTTAGGCACTCCAACTACTACTGCGGCTTGCAAATTGTGGTAGCCAAAAAAATGGAGGGAAACCGATTTGCGTGAGAAAAATGTGGAGGGAAGCGAAAGAAACTGAGGTAAAAGAAAGGCGGGCGTCAAAATGGCCAAAAATAAGAATATGCTGTTATACCATTAGAATTCAAGTGAGTCTAATAAAACAAAATAAACTAATTAAAGTAATAGAAAATTAAATGATGTATTGGTCAGTCCAAATATAGTTTTTTATTTATACGGACTAGATAAGGACATCTCCTAGTTCCCCTATCCAATCATTTAGAGTCAAAATTATAGTTTCTAGAGATAAAAAAATATTATGGGTTTCTACCTTCGTCCCATAAAGTAAGAGGTTCTATGATTCAAAATCTATCCAATAAAGGAAAATATTCTAGCTCAGCTTCTCAGATAGATATATTGGTTTATTAGGGTGAAGCTTAGTTTTCTCACCTTGAAAGCCCATGTTCGCAAGGGCTCGCTTAAAGCTGGATAACGAGCCAGCTCGGCTCGTTAAGGCTCGTTAAGGCTCGTTAGGATAACGAGCCAGAAAACCAGCTCAGCGCAGCTCGTTAAAAGCTCGAGCTGGCTCGTTAAGCTCGCGAGTCAGGTATAAAAAAATCACAAATGTAATATTTGCATTTATCCAAAACTTAATAATAGTAATAATGCAAAAATAAAATATCTAACCATCTTAAATGAATAGAAAATTAATATATGTTAACATATATGCTATAGTATACTGATATACAAAAATTAATATAAGTTATGCTATTTTTTTTCTTAAAACTGTGGCTCGTTAGGCTCACGAGCTAAAATCTTGGCTTGGCTCGGCTCGCTATCTTAACGAGCCGAGTCGAGTCGAGCGGAGCTAGCCATGAGCCGAGCGAGCTAACGAGCTTCGAGTTTTTCGTCCAACCTTAGCCTCGCTAGTTGCCACCACACTTGCCATGCTCACCACCTGTGGCACCGATTGTGCACTTCCTCCACATGTTCCTCATGCTTGATCTCTAGGTAGGTGGGTTTCGATGTAGTTGGGCCCGACTTAGACGAAACATTTAGAGATCCTAATGCGGGCGAAGCCATGGATGGGGCACCTACTTGGGTGGGCGATTGAGGTGGCCCGGTGGGGCAACACATCTAAGTTGTTTCAGTAGGGGCAACACCATGGAACGGGCGTTGATGGTTTTGGCATGGTTTAAGGACTTGATTGGCTATCTTTGTTAATTGTTTATTTTAAATTTGTCAAATGTTCTTTTGTTGCATATGCCTTTCGTTTGTCTAATGGAAAGAGATATTTATTATTATTATTATTATTATTATTATTATTATTATTATTATTATTATTATTATTGTTGTTGTTGTTGTTGTTGTTGTTGTTGTTAGATCATAAGTTCGACCCATGGAGCACACACTACTGAAAAATTATTTTTCTCTATGCTAATATTTCCCTAAGGTGGCGTCCTAGCAACCTATTGAATTTTTTAGCAACTTAAAATTATATAAATTTTCAAAAAACTTCAGATTCATTGTGTATCATTGGACGCGCGGGATAATGCTAGGTACAGCGTAATGATATGGGACGAGTCACATCTGTTCACCAATACAAATAATTAAACTAGTGAGTCAAAGCGACACAACAGATAGAGCGTTTCAATTGGTTAACTTTGGAAATGGTTTTCCAAGAGGTCATGTCCACGATTCTTGAGACAAAAAGAAAAAAAAGTTAAAAAATAATAATTCGTAGCTGCAGATACGGACCTTGGGCCTTGGTGACACGGTTGCCGGACACAAAAAGAATAGAAAAAGGTAAGTAGACACGGCTGATGGAAACGAAAAGAAAAAAAGTTAATGTAGAACCGCGAAAGAAATTCTTGGTATATGTTGCCGCTTGGTTGCTTGCAACGAATACGTCATGCGTTGCCAGGTAACTGTTGCTAAATGGGGACCGGGAGAAAGGTAGTCGGGGAAGGCTGCTGGGGCTACCACATCTATTCTTGGGATTGGGCACATCAGGTCTACACTATCGTAAGAACTGAAATGAGATATTTAAAAATAATAAATAAAGAACTTGGAGATTGCTGAGATTGTTCCGAACCAGATGCTGCAAAGGTACAATGTTGACGAGGAACTGAAATGAGATACTTAAAAATAATAAATGAAGAACTTGAAGATTGCTGAGATTGCTCCGAACCAGATGCTGACGAGGAACTGAAATGAGATATTTAAAAATAATAAATAAAGAACTTGGAGATTGCTGAGATTGCTCCGAACCAGATGCTGCAAAGGTACAATGTTGACGAGGAACTGAAATGAGATACTTAAAAATAATAAATGAAGAACTTGAAGATTGCTGAGATTGCTCCGAACCAGATGCTGACTGAGATTGCTCCGAACCAGATGCTGACGAGGAACTGAAATGAGATACTTAAAAATAATAAATGAAGAAACTTGGAGATTGCTGAGATTGCTCCGAACCAGATGCTGCAAAGGTACAATGTTGACGAGGAGGCTGCTGGGGCGCTGCAAAGGTACAATGTTGATGAGGAGGCTGCTGGGGCTACCACATCTATCCTTGGGATTGGGCACATCACGTCTACACTATCGATTACTACTCTAATCCCGTACTAGAATAAAGTAAGAACTGAAATGAGATACTTAGAAATAATAAATGAAGAACTTAGAGAAGTAAGAACTGAAATGAGATACTTAGAAATAATAAATGAAGAATTTGGAGATTGCTCCGAACCAGATGCTGCAAAGGTACGTCTACACTATCGATTATTACTCTAATCCCGTACTAGAATAAAGTAAGAACTGAAATGAGATACTTAGAAATAATAAATGAAGAACTTGGAGATTGCTCCGAACCAGATGCTGCAAAGGTACAATATTGACGAAGATCCGATAGATCCGGCTCCTCCTAGCTCTCTCCTCCTCTCTCTCACCTCTAATTACAACTAGATGAACTAGAACTATAAGAACTAGATCTAGACAACTAGAGGGACCTCGAGAACAGGGGGTCAAGGGCCTTGCTTATATAGCCTCCTCAAATAAATGTTGACCGTCGGATCAAACCGACCTTAGGATCAAACCGACCTTAAGCGAGTGGTTTAGATTCATCCTCAAAGGTGGTGGAGCGCGATCCGCGAGATTGACTGTGATTGGCCACCAGGCCAGGGCGGGCGCCCTGGGTGTGGGCCCATTTGGCTTCCGGCTTGGTCCAGTTCCTTCTAGAGCCTTCCTGAGTATAGAAAATTGTGCGGTTGATAACTATCTCTATGTAAACATGACATGTGGACCTTTCCTTGGTATTTCCTGCTAACCCCCTGCAGAAACAGACATTCACCAAAACTCGTGGAATTATGTTAGTATAAACCCTAATTCTAGTTAGTGGTTTCATTTAGATACTTTTCCTTGTTTAGTAGATGGTTGAAATTAGTACTTAAGGACCGTCAACAGGGAGCCTTCCCGAGTTTACCCGTTAGTGCAGGGAAGAGTCTTCTAACGGAGATTCTTGAAAACACCCCCCTATACTAACGTTTTTATGAAGGACCCGCGGAAGAACAAAAACCAGACCTCGGACTAGAAACAACATCGACAGCTGAAACTCTTCCCTCTACATCTCAAGCTCCCGCTATCGAACCTGACCCGCCAAGGGAAGAAGAAATTCAACCCTTGGAATTTCCCCTTGATATCGAGGCTGATTTATTTTCCGATTTTGGAAATGCCTTGAATCAATCTGTGTAAAAGAAGTCTTTTGCTCGCAAAGCTCCTAACCTTCACATTCCTGACCGAATAGAGGAAGCCTACCTCCAGGAGACGGTCCAAGAGCTAGCTTCTATCATGAGCAATGAGTGGTTAGAAGAGGTCGAATCTTCATTCGAGCCAATTTGAATTCTTTCTTCCTCCACAACCATTCCTTGTCAAATCAATAGAGCAAAGTTAGACTCTCTTTACGATCCCGCCGTACGAGTAAGCATCATGTCTAAATCTTTATCTAATGCTCTCCTAGGTGAGGTAGCTCTAACTCCAACCAATAAGTTCTTGAAGCTTCCTTCAGGACAATTGATTGAGAGTTGTGGGATCGCACAGACCACTCCTACGCTAATTAACAAAGTCAATATTAATAGAGGGGGAGTGCCGATCTTTCGGTGAGTGGAGATAATTTCGATTTGGTGGAAGTAGACCCTCACGATTCGACTACGACGAGCGAACCCGAAGTGCCAATGCAATCGCTGAACCAACTCCCAATGGTTACCAACCTCGCCGGTGCGAGATCAGCCTGATCACGAAGATCAATTCCTGCTCGCAATCGAAGAACGAACAAGAAAAGGACATGAGCAATCCTAATATCACTCGAAGGTGGAGTTCTGAATTACACGAGACAGCGCAGGTTGGCGCGTGTTCGAGAGTAGCTAAAGCTAGATGTAAAACAAAACTGGAGTTGTAAACAAAAGAGACTCCGACTAAATAAAGGTCGACGGCGGGAGGGTGGCGCGCACCCAAAGATAGGGTTGCGACTCCAAACCCTAGGCGTCCCACCTTGGGCTGCCCTGTTGGCCCATCTTCTTATTCTGCTGGGCCTTCATTCCTTAACAGCATGATGAAGTTTAATTCTCTTGTACGGGCCCGAGTGATTGGCCCAACTGGATGATCAACTGTAGGCGCCTACGGTGGAGTAACTGGAGGCGCCTGAGGTGCTGTTGGTGTAGATGTACTTATGGTGCCCTCATCATCCTCCCCTTCTTGAATTGAAGTCGTCCTCGACGGCAACTCCTCATCTTCTCCCACATACAGTTTCAAATCTGCAACATTAAAACTCGTGGAAACACCAAACTCCGCAGGCAGGTCAAGGATATAAGCATTATCATTAATTTTGGTTAGCACTTTAAAAGGACCAGCAGCACGTGGCATCAATTTAGAACGACATAAAGCAGGAAAACGATCCTTTCTCAAATGCAACCAAACCAGATCACCCGGTTCAAAAGTAAGGTGTTGTCTCCCTTTACTACCCGCAACCTGATATTTAGCATTAGCAGCAGCAATGTTTCGTTGAGTTTGCTCATGCAAGCTAATCATTTGATCAACATGTGCAGCGGCATCTATGTGTGGGGTGTCCTCAGCATCAAGCGCAAACAAATCAATAGGCGCCCGAGGAATATAACCATAAACAACCTGAAAGGGACACATCTTTGTAGAAGAATGCGTTGCATGATTATAAGCAAACTCAACATGAGGCAAGCAATCTTCCCAACGTTTCAAATTTTTATCTAAAACAGCCCTAAGCATGGTTGACAAAGTTCGATTAACCACTTCAGTTTGTCCATCAGTTTGAGGGTGACAAGTTGTGCTAAACAGCAATTTAGTTCCTAATTTATTCCACAGTGACCTCCAAAAATGACTGAGAAACTTAGCATCACGATCAGAGACTATTGTATTTGGAATACCATGCAAACGAATAATCTCACTAAAGAACAATTCAGCAATATTGCTAGCATCATCAGTCTTATGACAAGGTATAAAATGAGCCATTTTGGAGAAACAATCAACAACCACAAAAATATTGTCCCTCCCCTTCTTAGTTCGAGGTAATCCCAAAACAAAGTCCATAGAAATATCAAGCCAAGGAGAAGTAGGAATAGGCAAAGGTATGTACAAACCATGGTTGTTCAATCGTGACTTAGCTTTCTAGCAAGTAGTGCAGTGTGCAACAAGGCGCTCAACATCAGCGCGCATCCGGGGCCAAAAGAAGTGGGCAGCCAGCACCTCATGCGTTTTGTAGATGCCAAAATGCCCTATGAGACCGCCTCCATGCGCTTCCTGTAATAACAAACGACGAACCGAGCTTGCTGGAACACACAGCTTGTTAGCGCGAAACATGACTCCGTCCTGTATGTGAAATTTGCCCCATGGTTTGCCATGAATACAATGGGCGAAAGCATCTTTAAAATCAGCATCGTCCACATATTGATTCTTCACAGTTTGCAAGCCAAATATTTTAAAATCTAACTGTGACAGCATGGTATAGCGACGAGAGAAAGCATCAGCAATAACATTTTCCCTCCCGCTCTTGTGTTTAATAATGTAAGGGAAAGACTCAATGAATTCTACCCATTTAGCATGACGACGGTTCAGGTTTGTTTGGGTACGAATATGTTTTAAAGCCTCATGATCAGAATGAATTATAAACTCGCGATGCCAAAGGTAGTGCTGCCAAGTATGCAAAGTGCGCACTAAAGCATAAAGTTCCTTATCATAAGTAGAATAATTCAAGCTAGCACCACTTAATTTCTCGCTAAAATAAGCAACCGGCTTTCCTTCTTGTAACAAAACAGCACCTAACCCAATACCGCTAGCATCACATTCAAGTTCAAACACTTTAGTAAAATCAGGCAACTGCAAGAGAGGAGCATTGGTTAACTTATCTTTCAAGGTGCTGAACGCAACCTCTTGCGAATCACTCCAAGCAAAGGAAACATCCTTCTTTGTAAGCTCATATAGAGGCACTGCAATGGAGCTAAAATCACGAACAAACCTGCGGTAGAAACCTGCCAGGCCAAGAAAACTTCGAATTTGTGTGACCGTTGTCGGTGTAGGCCATGCCCGAATGGCATCGATCTTGCTGCTATCCACCTCAATGCCCTGTGGAGTAACAACATAGCCAAGAAACGAAACACATTGTGTGCAAAACATGCATTTTTCGATGTTAGCAAATAAATGGGTTGCACGCAATGCATCAAAAACAGCACGCAAATGTTCTAAATGCTCTTCCATGGACTTGCTGTAAATGAGGATGTCATCAAAATAGACAACTACAAACAGTCCTATGAAGGGCCGCAGAACTTCATTCATCAAACGCATAAATGTGCTAGGAGCATTTGTCAAACCAAACAGCATAACCAACCATTCATATAACCCAAATTTTGTTTTGAAAGTCGTTTTCCATTCATCACCTAATTTCATGCGAACTTGATGGTAGCCACTACGCAAATCTACCTTAGTGAAAAGAATGGCACCACTCAGCTCATCTAGCATATCCTCAAGGCGTGGTATAGGGTATCGGTAGCGAATGGTAATGTTATTAATAGCACGACAATCTACACACATATGCCATAATCCATCTTTCTTTGGAACAAGTAACACGGGAACGGAGCAGGGGCTAAGAGACTCACGAATATAACCCTTGTCAAGCAACGCCTGTACCTGTCACTGTATTTCCTGCGTCTCATCCGGATTTGTACGGTACGGTGCGCGGTTCGGAAGCTGTGTGCCGGGAATGAGGTCGATCTAGTGCTCAATGCCACGAAGTGGTGGGAGTCCCGGTGGCAAATCTTTTGGAAAGACATCAGCGTACTCCTGCAAAATGTTAGCAACCGCAGGGGGAATATCCAAAGATGCTGCATCATCAAGTGAAACGAACACACTAGAGCATATAAGGGCATAGCATGGCAAAGGAGCATCGCGTAACTCATCGAAATCAGCACGTGTAGCAAGCAAAACAGGAGCATTCAACTTGATTTTAGAATTAATAGAGGTCGACGGTTCAAGTTGTTTAGCAGTTTTAGCAGCTCTAGCAAGATCATCTTTAAGAATTTGTTCAGGTGTCATTGGATGTACAATTATTTTCTGACCCTTAAACATGAAAGAATAGTGATTTGAATGACCATGATGCAAGCTATCAGTATCATATTGCCAAGGTCACCCAAGTAACAGAGAGCATGCTTTCATGGGAATAACATCACAATCAACAAAAGCAGAATAAGCACCCATGGAGAAAGGAACACGGACCGATCGAGTAATTCTAATTTTCCCACCATCATTAAGCCATTGAATGTGATAAGGATGTGGATGCTTACGAGTGGGTAAGGATAACTTTTCAACCAGCACGGTACTAGCCAAATTGTTGCAGCTGCCGCTGTCGATGATGATGTGAATGGACCGCTCCTGCACAACTCCCTTGGTATGGAAAAGAGTGTGTCGTTGATTCTTCTCAGGCGGAGCGACCTGTGTACTAAGAACATGCTGCACAACAAGACTTTCATACCTATCGGCGTCGCCCGGGTTGACATGTACTTCCGCCTTTGCTGCATGGTCAGTGGCAAGCATAGCGTGTTGAATATCTTCAGAATCACTAGCGGAAGAATACTCACCATCATCACGAATGAGCACGACACGCTTGTTAGGACAGTCCCGAGACATGTGGCCAAATCCTTTGCAACGAAAACACTGAATATCCCGTGTGCGGCCTGTGGAAGGCGCTGCACCTGTGGACGGGGGAGCACCTGCAAAAGTGGCTGCCCGCTCACGCGGTGTAATGGCGGGCGTGGATGGTGCAGGGGGTGCTGAACCGGATGTCGAGCTTCGTCCTGCAAAAGAGTTAGAATATGGCTTCGAGCGGCATCCCTGCACTTCACGTTCATCTTTGCAAGCAAAGTCGAATAATGTGGTGATATCATAATACTCCTTATAATCAAGTATATCCTGAATTTCACGGTTTAAACCACCACGAAAACGTGCCATAGCAGCGTCATTTTCCTCAACTAACCCACAACGAATCATGCCTTTTTGCAATTCCTGGTAATAGTCCTCTACAGATTGTGAACCTTGCTGAAAACATTGCATTTTATTAAGCAAATCGCGGGCATAAAAAGAAGGTACAAATCTGTGGCACATAGCAGCCTTTAATTGATCCCATGTGGTTGGAGCTAGAGTGGAATGTTTTTGTTTATATTCACGCCACCAAATTAAAGCAAAATCAGTAAATTCACTAATAGCAGCTTTAACTTGAGACGTAGTAGGAATATCATGGCATGCAAATTTATGTTCAACTTCTAATTCCCAATCAAGATATGCGGCAGGATCATATTTGCCATTAAAAGATGGAATTTTAAATTTTATCTTAGCAAAAGGATCATTACCGTGGTGGCGTAGCACACGGCGAGCACGGCCTTGACGGTGTCCACCGTCCTGCCCCGTGTCACCACCGTAATCCTGCTAGAATTCTGTGACCATCGTGTTCAAAGCATCGAGGCGTGACACGATGGTGTCGAGCGTGGTCTTGGTGGATGTCTGCGCGAGGTCAAGCTGATTGAACCGTTCATTCGCCGTCGTGACCGTGGAATCCACCCGTTCATGCATCGTCTTGATGTCTGCGGCAAGTCCATCAATTTGTGTCTGCATGTCCTGCAGCTGTTCATCCTTCTTGGCATCGTCGTCGTCACCTGCCATGGTTAGCGCAAACACAAAACCGACGCCAAAATAGGGGTGCAATGGTTCACAAAGCGCTCACACTAGTGTTGTTATCAATGTCTTATCCGTTCTTACCGAGCGCACAGGGGCGACCTGCAACCGACCGGAGGAACTCTTGAAAGATTGGAGCAGCGATTGCCTGGGAAACAAATTCAGCCCGTCGTAGAACTATGTGGAGTTCTGGGTAGGTTGCACTCAAGTAAAGGATTAGCACAATCAAACAATAATGCAAAGTTGAATTATAGTGCTAAACACGAAACAACGCTACTGGAAACAAGTGGGAAACAAAGGAGGTGGCAAAGAGGGAGAGGGTGCGGCTAAAAAAACAAATTCTTGATTTGTTTTTTTTATCTGTTTTTCTTTTTTTCTTTTTTCTTTTTCTTTTTTTTCAAGAGTCCTCAAAAACTGATAATATGAACATAGAGGATCTCAAACAGCAAAAGACGGCACATACTTTTTCCGAAAGTACAGGGGTATTCCGGTAACAAGAAGATACTCTCTCTCTCTCTCTAGAGTAAGGCGAGATAGGTAGATGAACAAGGGAGGGCAATGTATGCGTGGGGGTGCAGAGTGGCCCTGGAGGGTCGCGGCCCAGGGGTTCACGGCGCGCGCAAGGAAACTTTCCACCGAACCAAACCGGATCACCTTCCTTCTTCCTGTTTCCTTTTTTGTTCTATCTTTGTTTTGGACAGGGAGGGGGTGATCGGAGGGGTGGTATGCGGCGGCGCGGTGGTCTGATGGCGACCAAGGCGGGTATTCGCACGAGGGGGACGGTGGCCGAACAGCGGAAAGGCGGTGGCGAACTAGGGTTAGGAGAACAAAGAGCAAAAAAACAAGGGATTAAACACAAGTGACCAGCAATAATTGAACGAGTAAGCACACAAATTCAACACAGATTATTGAAAGAATGTGCAAGGCTAAACGGTTGCTGGGACAAGGATCTAATGTGAAAAAAATTTTGTTTTTTGTTTGGGTTTTCGTGGACTGTAGGAAGGAAAAAACACTTGATAAAACTCACCGATCAACCTGGAAACCTGATACCACTTAATAGAGAGGGAGTGCCCGATCTTTCGGTGAGTGGAGATAATTTCGATTTGGTGGAAGTAGACCCTCACGATCCGACTACGACGAGTGAACCCGAAGCGCCAATGCAATCGCGGAACCAACTCCCAATGGTTACCAACCTCGCCGGTGCGAGATCAGCCTGATCACGAAGATCAATTACTGCTCGCAATCGAAGAACGAACAAGAAAAGGACGCGAGCAATCCTAATATCACTCGAAGGTGGAGTTCTGAATTACACGAGACAGCGCAGGTTGGCGCGTGTTCGAGAGTAGCTAAAGCTAGATGTAAAACAAAACTCGAGTTGTAAACAAAAGAGACTCCGACTAAATAAAGGCCGACGGCGGGAGGGTGGCGCGCACCCAAAGATAGGGCTGTGACTCCAAACCCTAGGCGCCCCACCTTGGGCTGCCCTGTTGGCCCATCTTCTTATTCTGCTGGGCCTTCATTCCTTAACAGCATGATGAAGTTTAATTCTCTTGCACGGGCCCGAGTGATTGGCCCAACTGGATGATCAACTGTAGGCGCCTGCGGTGGAGGAGTAACTGGAGGCGCCTGAGGTGCTGCTGGTGTAGATGTACTCATGGTGTCCTCATCAAATATCCTCTTAAATTTCTTAATATTTGATATAGAGGAATTTGACTTGTTAATTGGGCATCCACTCATGAGATTTCTTGATGGATCTCTTGATGGAAGCCTTAAGGGTCATCTTGGGAGTAGCATCAAACTCTCGATTCCGCTTAACAACTTCATAAACACCATGACAGAATCACTTCCAGAATTTGACCCCATAGAGGAAGTGATGGTTGCATCTCTTCTAGAATCATCTCATCCTGATCTAGAAGAAGACATTGAAGATTTCATCCAAGAATAAGATGATCTAGAAGAACCCATAGATATGGAGAAATCCAAACCCCCATCTAAACCCTCTATAGAACTTAAACCCCTTCCAGCTGGTTTAATGTATGCCTTTCTTAATAACGATCGTGAGGCCCCTGTGATTATTAGTGACAAACTCTCTCCTAAAGAGTCCTTCAAACTCTTCATTGTCTTAGAAAAGCATCAATCATTATTAGGCTACTCTCTTCAAGATCTCAAGGGAATTAGTCCCGCTCTTTGCGCACATCGCATTCCTATAGAACCTGAGGCTCTTCCTTCTAGGGAACCTCAGCGTAGATTGAATAATGCGATGAGAGAAGTAGTAAAGAAGGAGGTTTTGAAACTCTTGCATGCGGGGATCATCTACCCTATTCCTCATAGTGAATGGGTTAGCCCTGTGCAAGTAGTGCCTAAGAAGGGAGGTATGACGGTCGTTCGAAATGACAAGAACGAGTTGATTCCTCAACGGACCGTCACAGTTTGGAGAATGTGTATAGATTACCGAAAACTTAATAAGGCTACAAAGAAAGATCACTTCCCGTTACCCTTCATCGATGAGATGTTGGAACGGCTTACAAAGCATTCTTTCTTTTGTTTCCTTGATGGGTATTCGGGATATCATCAAATACCAATCCACCCCGATGATCAAAGTAAGACTACCTTTACATGCCCCTATGGAACATATGCATATAGGCGAATGTCATCGACCTATGCAATGCTCCTGCTTCTTTTCAAAGGTGCATGATGTCCATTTTTTCCGATATGATCAAAGAAATCATGGAAGTTTTCATGGACAACTTCTCTGTCTATGGAAAGACTTTCGATGATTGTCTTGAGAATCTGGATAGAGTCTTACAGAGATGTGAAGAAAAGCACTTAGTCCTGAACTAGGAGAAATGCCACTTCATGGTTCGAGAAGGCATAGTGCTAGGACATAGAGTGTCCGAACGTGGGATAGAAGTGGATAGAGCTAAGATAGAAGTCATAGAACAACTTCCACCTCCCACGAATGTCAAGGGAATCTGTAGCTTCCTTGGCCACGCAGGCTTTTATAGGCGGTTCATCAAAGATTTCTCTCAAATTGTCTGTCCTTTAACAAACCTGCTAGCCAAGGATGCGCCCTTCGACTTCAATGATGAGTGCTTAGATTCTTTCTACCTTCTCAAGAAAGCACTCATCTCAGCTCCAATCATTCAACCCCCGGATTGGAAGATGCCCTTTGAAATAATGTGTGATGCTAGTGACTATGATGTCGGTGCGGTCCTAGGCCAAACCAAAGATAAGAAGCATCACGCTATCTCTTACGCTAGCAAAACCTTAATAGGGCCACAGTTAAACTATGCAACAACTAAGAAAGAGTTGTTGGTCGTGGTTTTTGCTATAGACAAGTTTAGATCTTATTTAGTTGGAGCAAAAGTAATTGTTTACACCGATCATGCTACTCTAAAGTACTTGCTCACTAAGAAAGATGCTAAACCCCGTTTAATAAGATGGATCTTGCTACTCCAAGAATTTGATCTTGAAATAAAAGATAAAAAAGGGAGTAGAAAATTATGTTGCCGATCATTTGTCTAGAATGCAATTCAAAGAAGCACAGAATTTGCCCATCAATGATTTCCTCAGAGATGACACCCTCCTCAAGGTAACGAACTCCAACCCCTAGTATGCAAATAAAGTCAACTTTATGGTTGCAGGCCATGTCCCACCAGGGGCAGATGTAAAGAAACTATTTCAAGAGAGTCAAGTGCATCTCTGGTGAAGAATCATGGTCCCTTGTGTTTAGGAGATTAACGACAATGCTAGGTCACTATGACTAACGTGTGTTTTGCAGAGGCAAAGTCATTTGAGTTAGGTCATATGTGATGCTAGATGAATGGGCTTAATGGTTATTCATACCCCCAAGATGAAAATCGTTTCGGTTTCAAAGGATGGAGATACAAGTTGAAGACTAGGCTAGTTCTTAGTGCCATGAGGTTGAGAAGGGCACTAAGTATAGACTAGGACTTTGTTTTTCCTTTGACCGTACTATAAAGGGGGTATGAGGTTAGTAGCTTGACCTAGGAGAGTTTGGGAAAGTTGGTGTATGCACACTTGTCACAACTAGTCCTAGAGACCCTGCTATCAGCCCTTGAGTTGGCTTGAGATGGTAGGAGCAAAACCCCTTCAAGATACTTGGGGAGAAGAAGTGAAGAAGGGGGTCAAAGAGGCTCCGGACCAGTTTGCCAAGGAGGCTCTGGACCATTGCAAGTGGTCTGGTGGTCCTGCCTTAGGCAGAGTTCAGTGGAAGAAGCTCCGGACCACCTGTCCGGAGGGCACCAGACTAATGTTGAGTTGTCCGGTGGCCATGAGTTCTTGAGTGAGCCTGAGAAGAGGCTCCGGACTAGTCCGACAGTTAGTCTGATGGCTAGTCCGGCGGTGCTCAACAGAAGATTAAAAGCACACAGTATGTACCTAGGCTCCGGACTAGGCACCGGACTAATGCAAGTGGTTCGGTGGTCCCTGTTTCAGTGTAGATTTGGATCTGCCTGTGTGCTCCGGAACAGAAGTAATAGTCCGGTGCTTACGCAGAAAAGAGAAAAAGCATAAAACGGCTAGTTTTGGAGGTGGGGACTATTTATACCTACCCATTTCGACCTTGAGAGAGTTCTTGGAGAGCCAAGTGCCTAGTGAGGGAGAGATTTGAGAGATTCCATCTTGTTCTTCCCTCCTAGAGTGATTAGGAGTGACTTGTGTGCATCCATCCACCTTCCTAGGCTTGAGTTGGTCAAGTGAAGGTCTTGTGCTTGTTACTCTTGGTGTTCGACAGCACCTAGACGGTTTGGTGGTGATCGGAGGAAGGTGATCGCCGGAAGATTGTTGGCGGCCCTTCTCCAAGCTTCTGTAATCGGTTGTGGGCGATTCACTGAGCCGGAGTGGCGAAGAATCAGCTCGTAGAGAGCACTCATCCCTTGCGCAGGATTGAGGGGGATCTATACCTTGCGAGGTGCTCCAACGAGGACTAAGGGGGAGTGTCGACTCCTCGATACCTCAGGAAAACATCGTCGTGTCACAATTCTCTTTCCCTAGCTCTTTACTTACTTGCATTTACATTCCGTTGTGATCTTACCTTTCCTACTAGAACTGCATAGGTTGTTGAAAGACCGAGAATGACGACCAGAGGGGCGGTGAATGGGAGTCTAAAATTTCTCTCAAAATATTCGGGCCACTCTTCCCAAAAATCGAAATATTCAGACGAAATTGGAGAAACGAGAGCTCACCGGCAATGGAGGAAAACTCACCGGAAATCCCAAAACGTAGGTTCTCGACCCCTAGGGAAAAGAGGCAAAAACCTAGGCAAAACACACAAAAAACAGCAACCGTCAGACCACTTGTCAGGACCTCCGGACTATAGCACAAGGTCCGGAGCCTTGGTCCGACGCTTCCTCAGCAGACCGTCGGACTGGTCCGATGCCTGGTCCGACGCTCCTCTTTGCCTCACACAAAACACGTAGTAAGCGTTGTAGGGCCGAGAAGGCGGACTAGAGGGGGGTGAATAGTATTTTCTAAAACTTAAACGCTCTGGCTAACCGAATCAAATGCAGAATTAAAACTATCGGTCTAACCAAGACTACACCCCTCTATCTATTACTCTAGCACCTAGCAAAGTATACTAATTGGGCTTACTAAGGTGCCAAGCTAGGAAGCTCACCTAAACAAGTCTAGGTTGCAAGGTCACACAAACCTAAACAAGTGTACTCTAAGCACAAAGGGAGCTCCTACACATACTAGTAAGCAAAGGACAAAGCACCTAAGCTCACTAGCAATGCTCTCTAGCAAGACTACACAAGCCAACTAGAGAGCTCAACTTACTTAGCTACACAAACTAAACAATGTGACTAACAAGGCTACATAAGCCAATTAGCCACTCAAGAGCTACTTCTATGCTACACAAGCTAGAAACCAACTAGTTAAGATACACAAGCTAACTAGTTACAAGAGCAATACCTAACCACTAGCATAAGTAAGAATAAGTAAATACAAGCTAGTGATTTGGAGAATGCAAACCACCGAGAAGATGTACAAGGTTGACATGGTGATTTTTCTCCCGAGGTTCACTTGGTCGCCACCAAGCTAGTCCCCGTTGTGTCGACCACTCACTTGGTGATTCGGCGGCTAATAGGCGTTCACAAGCCTAGCCCACTAACTCGGGCGCCGCAAGAATCTACCCACAAGTGAGGGTAGCTCAATGACACGCTCAACTAGAGCTGCTCTTCGCGATCTCCCGCGGGGCGAGCACAATACCCCTCACAAAGCACTTCTCCGGAGCACCGCACAATCTTCTTGCGGGCTTCGACGGAGCCACAACCACCAAGCCGTCTAGGAGGTGGCAACCTCCAAGAGTAACAAGCACCACCGGCTTGCAACACGATCACCTAGTTCCACTCGATGCAAACTCGCAATGCAACGCACTAGAATCGCTCTCACACAAACGGGTGATCACTGTCAAGTGTATGTGAGTTAGAGGGCTTCCCAAGCACACCAACACAAGCCACAAAGGCCCTAGGGTGCTCAGCAACTGGTCAAGGGCATCCACCAAGTTTACTTATAGAGGGAGGGGAAAAACTAGCTGTTTCCCCTCTCTAACGGCTCTCTGGACGGCTCCGGACGCTATGAACAGTGCAGCTCCGGACCAATACAGACACGTCCGGACCTACAGAGATGCTGCGTCCGGAGTGCTACAGACGCGTCCGGACCTACAGAGACGCTGCGTCCGGAGTGCTGTGTCCGGATCAGCGTAGACCGCACAAAAACGTTCGTATCTCTTAGCTTCGAACTCCGATTTCGATGATCTTGGACTTTTTGGAAAGCTAACTCAGAGACCTACACAACCCTCAAGTCCATTTGATCCACATCACAATGAATCAAAGAAGTATTTCATTCCAAAATCCATTCTAGTGTTAGGAGCATACCGAAAAACATTTTTCTCTTCTCCGAGTTGATTCAATTCAACTCCAACACCTCCTCCTTTGCAAATGTGCCAACACCACCAAGTGTACATCACCATGTGCATGTGTGTTAGCATTTTCACAATCATTTTCAAAGTATTTTCACTTGCTCTTACCGCGCCACTCGATCCTAATGCATCGCAATGTTAGATCGCTCATGTGGCACTAGATGACCGATATGCAAACAAGTTTGCTCCTCTTGATAGTACGGTCATCTATCCTAAACCCGGTCATATACTTCTCTACACACCTATGACCGGTGAAATGAAATGCCCTATAGGTTATACCTTTGCCTTGCGCATTCCATTTCATCTCCTTCTCCAATGTTGATGCAACACATGCACCAACCACTTGTCAAATGATATGATCCACTCCATATCATCACATGACCGTATTGGCTCATTGACCTTGACCTCACTTGCTCTTCACCGTTGCCTTGGTCCATCGACGCCAAGCATCACACGCTTGCCCTTCACACTTGCAACCGGTCCATCAAGCCAAGCCTCATCTTGATCTTCTCCACCTTGATCACATGACTCCATGTCATGTCTCATGTGCAATAAGCTCCTTCATCACACAATCACCTGTGAACTAATCTCCTGTGTATATATCACTTAAACACATATTAGTTCACCTAAGTTGTCACTCAATTACTAAAATCACACAAGGACCTTTCAAGCGCCTGACCTCCGGACTCGCTGCTCCGGACTAGTCCGACGCTGCTTCGGACCAAGAAGCAAAGGTCCGACGCAAAACCTTGACTTGGCCAAAAACACACAGTACGCACCCGACCTCCGGACTAGACCGTCGGACTATGCGCTCTGGTCCGACGCGTGGCCGACTCCCTCAGCAGGACCTCGGGACCAATGCAGTATGGTCCGAAGCTCAAAAGCTAAGTGGTCCAGAGAGTGGTCCGACGTCCTTTGCTGCTTGACACGTTAGCTGGTCAAGACCACCGGACCACTTGCTATAGTCCGGAGCTTAGGGTAAGTCGTCCGGAGGGTGGTTCGGCGCTATCGAGCAGAACATCTGAAACTCACGAAAACGGATTCCACTCCGCCAAATCTTCCCAAAACTCAACCAAATGATCACCAACTGGAATCAAACTTTGTAGGCATGATCCTTATATAGTTGGGGAGCTATCTCGAAGAAATCATCGCTCAATTTGGTGTGAAAAAACGAGGAGAGAAGATTTGGGGGGAAAGCTCAAGAACGAAGAACACCGCAAAGAAATTGCCTGATCTATGTACTCTTGAGGTTTGAGGAGAAACCCTTAGGTGCAAAGATGCTCCTCACGATTACGAACAACTTGGTTCAAACGGATTTGCAAGAGCTACTCACTACAAAGAGAAATCATCTCGGGAACAAAGAGGGAGCAAAAGCAAAACGCGAAGAACACAAGCAATACGGGGACACGATCAAGAAATCAAAGCCACCATGGCTTACGGAGGTTACGGCCTCCGATTCCTCGCCATAAACTCAAGTTCTTACAGAGGTTGGTGAAATCAACCTAGGGATCTCATGAACTAGAGAGAGGGTAGAGAGAGAGTTGAGGCAAATGATTAGGGTTCAAGAGATGGGATGAGGGATACCCCTTCACCCCCTACTTATCAGGCTTTGGCTCTTTCCCAAATACCCCCCTAGATACATTGAGTGAACTACCTAGCCTAAGCATTGCAGTCCAAGCTCCAGAAAATATCTCCTCGATTTGAATGGACGGCCCTGCTTCCTGCCAGGAGTTGTCGTCGCCTCGACGCAACCTCCAGGATCCAGCCACGTGTCATCCCCACTTCCTCGGAAGCTCCGCCCGGGTTTTGAGGCCCAAACCCGCGAAACCCGCCACCGGTAGCTTTGGGCTGAACTACCGAACCCCGAGTTTTGACGCCCAAACTCGGAAACCTCCTCGGATGGTTTTGAGGCCCAAACCACCAAACCGCTCGACTCGAGCCACCTTGTCCTTGCCCGGTCGGACTCTGAGTTCCATGAGCCTCCGCTCGACCCGCTCGTCCGCCGTCTTGACTTGGTCAACTCGGTCTCCCTCCATGTCTTCTCGCACTCGCCGGTGCCAAGTACTAGCCATCACAGCTAGTCCGTCGGCGCCCATGGTCCCTCGGTCCGAGCCCCGCTTCCGCCTAATGCCACGTCAGACAACTGCAACACCATTGATTTGGTTGCCATTTGGGGGCCATATTGCAACCTTTCCGTAAAATGGTTGCAATATGTGTCTATAATGCAATGGATTAAATATGTTGCAATATGTGTGGTTTGTGGTTGCAACAGGCGTGTGCTATTGCAACCATTTAAGAATGGTGTTGCAATTAGTTGTTATTATTGCCATGGAACTTTCAAGTTGCATTAGTATTGATTTTTATTGCAATTACTTAGTGTTATTGCAACTATATTAGATTTGGTTGCTTTTGCTTGTAACTATTGCTACGATTGTTTTGGGATGCAATAATCTTTAGCGATGTTGCAATTGCTAGGTGGTTATTGCAACAAGATTTTTGATTGGATGCAATAGCATGTTCCTATTGCTACGGTTTTTTAGAGTTGTAATAATCTTATGTGTGTGTTGCAATTTGTAGGTATTTATTGCAACTATATCCTAAATGGAGGCAATATCACGATACTATTACAATGGTTTTTTTGTGTTGCAATAGCATGTGTTTGGTTGGTCATTCTTTTCTATGGCCTAGCAGTATACGTGAGCATCACATGTTGGTTAGAAATGCACACGGCCCTCCCCATCGATTGATCTCTCCCTAACACACGCGTGTCATGCCCTAGATGACATGGAAGTGACACAACACAACTCTCCCTAACACACTAGTGTCACGCACTAGAATTGTCGACGCCGCGCTCATCATCTAAATCGGACAGCCAAGGGGCCCAACCCTCATATATATATATATATATATATATATATATATATATATATATATATATATATATATATATATATATATATAATATACTAAATATATGTCCTTGCGTTGCACGGGGTCACAAATTTTTCCCACACCTATAGCGACCTACGTCGCTTGCCAGGTCGACACTTTTATTAAGAAATAAACGCATTTAATTATATAGAAAATATAAAGCTCATTTCATGATTTTTATCACCTATACCATGTAGATTTATGAGTTTATGGAAACCTAACAAATAAAATAGATTTTTTGTTTAATTAATATGATTTATTATTATGCATTTTACAAGTTTAATTTGTTTTTAGACAATAATAGAGAGCTAATAAATAATAGGCAATAATAGTAAGCAAGGACTCAATCCTATACATGTATACTATAGGTATACAGTGTCAAACTAAAACTCTAGGCGCGGTATAATCATGATAAAAAATAATACTTGATGTGTATATAAAAAACTTTGTCAAAACCAATCCAAAAGCAATATTTATATAAAATAGTTTAAAAAATCTTTGAATAAAAAAATGTCGCCGCCAATATTACTGATGGAAGAGCTTGTTTGCTTTTCAGGCTCACCATGTTTGGGTTTTGGACTCGTGATGTATTTGTTTTTTGGGCCAAAATAATAATATAGTACTAATTCTAATAATCTAGTTTCTAATACGACTAGTAGTACATAACTATATTGGAGAAGGCCTAGTTACGTGGGGGCCTAGAGTGGGTGCCCCGTTTTCTCAATTTAATAAAAAATATATAAAGGCCCAATGAGTTGGAACAGGTGATCCTTTCCTTCGACAACTGTATTAGATTTCCTCTCCTATGTGCCGCTGCGCGAGCCAGCGAGTCGCCGCCTGCCTGCACACCAACCGGGCACATCCGTGGCGTGATTTGCATAGGGCGACCGCCGACTGGGCATCTGGGTGAGCCGGCTTCCAATTCCACTAGTGCAAGGCCTGCGCCACCGCGGGCTCATGCAACTACAACGAAATTTAAAGTGTGGAGGAATCACAATGACTAATAAGGTACATGCATACGTTTAAGATGTATATATTACAGGTGTTATTCAAATATGTAAAATGTGATGTCAAATACGGATATTACATATATGTTGTTTAGGTTTGGAAAGAGCCGGCGGTGATTCATGGAGATATATTACATGAAATACGATGTATAGAGTTATAGTATATATATATATATACTGATAGTATATACAAAGATTAGGTGTAAAGATATGTTTTCTATGAACATTGAGAATAAAATGTTTCTTTTGTATGACACACTGTAGCTAAGTATCATATAGAAGGTCAAACCATAGGCGGACCCAACACCCGGCGACCCTGGGCCCTTGCCCTGGCTTCTCTCTTAGCCCTTTAGGCTCGGTAAACTGTCCATGAGCTAAGCATGGATTATCTAGGATGGCAGCAGTGTAGTAGGAGATGACATGTGCTATGCCTGGGCTACTCTGTTGCCCTAGGTCCGCCATTGGGTCCAACTGTTATTAAATTGAAAAGAGATGTCATAATCATATAACCTGAGGACGCATGATATATCATCAACAGTTATAGTAAAAAGCATCTTAGAAAGAGCACCTAGTCTAAAGAAAAGAGTAGAAAAATTAGATATGTTTTGGAGCATCTAAAGAATTCGAGTTAGCCCAACATCAGAGTTGTTATCAGTTTGAGGAGGTGAGAGGATAAGGGGCAGGAATAGTAAGTCCACATATGCTATGATCAGTTAAGTGGCACGGCACTGTTTGTTATCAGATATAGTGTTATTCATAGAATGGAATAGTAGAATCCAACATATGAATTCAATAAAGAACTGGTATGGTCAGTTAAGTGGACAGTGTTTGTATGTAAGTTCACAACATATTCAGGCTTCATGTGAGCAGCGCTAACTTTTTTTTTGAAATGCATTTGCTAGCTATTTTGTGATACACTAACAAACAATTTGTCGGAGCAAAAAAGAAATCTTTTCATAGAATTGATTAATGAAGATTCCACAGTATAGCAAAGCAAGTGCTGCAGGTAACCGAAACCAGATAATCTAATTAAGGGTCTTTGTATTAATTTTAAGGATACATACCATTCCAGGTAGATAATTGGAGTCATCAAGTGCTCTAGGCCAGTACTGAGCATTCTAGGTAGATAACTGGAGTTCTGAAGCGGTGTACACTTGTATTGATCCAGAATTAGCATAAACCGAGATCCAGATAAATTATGGACAGGATAAGAAGATGTTAGTACAGTAAGCATTATAAAGCTTAGTTTTGACACTTGGTGTTCATGCAGAATTAGCAGACACGGACAGATGAGAAGAATCAGCCAGCACCAGCACCAGCAGTCAACAGCACAACACCTTACTCCTCTTTAAATAACAGATGGAGCCTTGTTAAATATTGAATGTAAATTTGAACAAACATTTAATGGAGTGCTTTAGTAAAGGCAAATCAGTAATTTAGTCTGGTGATTGGATACTGTGTGGAACTATGGATGGAACCAGAGGCCCAACTATCAAACAGACTTTGAGGGCTGTTTTGGGTAATTTTCACTTCCAGTTTTCAAGCTTCTTAACAAGCTGGCACCAAGGAACCTAATCCTCATATGCTTGGATCTCATAATTCTGTTTTGTACTCTAGAGAGGTTGGGTTCAGAGAGGCCAACAGTTAGGAATTCAGAGGTCAGCTATTTTTATTTGGGTTGAGCAGAGAAGCCCAGTTGGTCAGAAAACTCAAACAACTTTGCATTTGCCGGACTATAATCTATGATGAAAATAATTTTTAAAGTATAAATACAAGAATGATTGTTTGTAACTCGGATTTCATCAACACAAATGGTACCTAAAAATGTGGTCATAGCAGGATTATCCCAATCAGCCTTGCATACTGGCTTCTTTCCCTTGCCTTTTCGTAAATAACATGCAGTATCACCTATCTATGTATACCCTGCCAAAGTAAATGAGAATTACAGTGGACGCATGTGTCATGAAAAAAGTCTGAATTGCATATGAAACACTATTGTCAAAAACAATTACCTGAAGCAGTAAGGTTGTATACGCCTTTTCGTAAATAACAATTATCTGAAACTATTACCTTGAAGGTTGTATACGTGGGTGGGTAATAAATAGTCGTAGGTTTATTTAAAAGAACTTTTGTAAAAAAATCAGTTTTATTTGTCACTTGCGTAATTTTTCTTTCTATCTGCAAGTCAAAAGTATAGAATGGAATGAATTGTTAAATACTAAATATTTCTTAACTGGTTTAGCGGACAGATTCATTCCATTCTATCTGCTAACTGGTTTACGCCAAAAATAACAGCATGAATGAAATCTGTACGCATCTTCATACAAAGGTAGCAATCAGAATTCACAACCAAACTGAACCATTAAACAAGCAAACCCAAAACGTGTGACAAGATAGAAGCCAAGTAGGCATTGCATCCGCATTCTGAGATAAACTGAATAGTGGGCAGTTGAAAGTTGAAGGGCTAAGCTATTCCTCTTGAACACAAGAGGTTAGATAAAAAAATAACTCCAATATATTTTATTTGTCCCTAGATAATTACTTAAAACGATTATTAGGTTATTATCGTACATGTTCATACAACAATACAAACTCATTAGTGTATGTTCTAATGAAAAAAATTGGCTTCATAGTCATAGCACGGACCTTTTTGTGGCTAAGGGCTGATAGCTTTAAACCAGTCATATCCAGAGTTTTTATACAGTTAGTAACATCCCGCACACATTGTTGTGCTAGCCTAGGATCAACCTCTGAAAGATAAATCTTGCCATAGAAAATGGCAAGAGGCTAAAACAACCAATTTCATGGCTTTGTTTGTAGCATAACATAGTCAACAAATAGGAAGCATCAGAGTAATTACCGAAGCCTTGTCATGTGTGTTCTGTCGGGCATCAGTGCCAAAAGCTGGGAGACCCTTCCAACGAAAGGAAAAAATAGAGCAAAAAATTAGCGAAACAAAGATAGAAAAAAAGATAGAAAGAAGGAACAACATAACAATTGCAATAGAAGGTTTTGCTAATTTTTTTTAAAAAAACTAAGAGGGTCAACCAAACACAGATAGAGTACAATAGTATATAAATGGCAAGGTAACAACTTTCTGATGTTGCCCACAGGTGAGCAATATGAATAAAGGCAACCCCAAAGGTGAGAAATAATCACATAAGATGTTACAGTTCTTGGTAACAAAATGTTGTCAGATCCCAAGTGAGAAACATCAGCTATGATCCTGCAGTCCATAATATAATAACCAAATAATGCCAAGGCAGTTGCAGCTATGACAGTTCAATTAAAATCTGTATAAATGTATAATGCCCAAATCATGCTCTCAAACTACAGGCCTTAAGAAACTCACGCTGCTGTTAGCATGATTCCATCAAAGTCTGACACTAAATGAAGCATAGTAAGCAACAAACACGAACTAAAGGTTTAATAATTAGCAGGTACTAAATGAAGGTTAATTATTACGGCGAAGAAGCGAGGCAACACAATCTTAATAAAAATTAGGCAATAGTAATAAAGAAAAAGAGTATCTAAATGATATATAAAGGTGTCAGTGACCAATGAAAGCATCATCTAATACGCATTAAACAATAACCTAAAAATGAGTACTAACCTGCCAAAATAAAGGCATTAGTAAATCTTTCTGAAAGAAAAGAAAAGAGTAGGCATTAGCAAATCTCTGTCGGAAACTAAAAAGGGGAGAAAGCAGGCATCAGCCAATGGAAGCACATATGTGCAGGTGTGTAAGCAAAACTAAGATGAAAATAGCAGGCATTAGTAAATCAAATCACGCACCTGCAGCTGTCCTCGGTTCAATTCCATATAGTCCAGAACCATCATGAAGGAGATCATGTATAGTGGATATATATGGAAAGACATAGTACTGAGCTAACTGCATCAAAATAGAAAGAGACGACACATGTACGGGTAACGTTGCAGCGAGAAGATAAATCTCTCAATAGGTGCAGCAGTCTGAAAGTAGGAGCACCATAGCATGACCAGGCAAGCAAAGGAATCTGTTTTCCTGTATTAGACTGGGAAAACATTTGTTTTCTAAAAAAGATTGTAAAAAGAGAAGACAAACATTTTTGTCTACTTTGTTTGAAAAGCAAAGGGAAAAGCAAAACATATGACATCGTTAGCTATGAAGGCCACAAAAACAGAGCTATGATATAGGGAAGAGTTCAAGTTTTTTTTTACCTCAGTGATGTAACACTGCATCTGAAATATACTACCTCTGACAGTTGGTAATTTGAAAACCACAGACAAACTGTAATACCAACAATCTGTAAACATTAATGGTTGAAGTTTAGGTTCTGTGTAACGGCCATACGATCGCAGGTAGAAATCAACCAAAAAAGC
This sequence comes from Microstegium vimineum, assembly GCA_022036555.1. Lineage (NCBI taxonomy): Eukaryota > Viridiplantae > Streptophyta > Magnoliopsida > Poales > Poaceae > Microstegium > Microstegium vimineum. The sequence goes on along the minus strand of CM039131.1, from coordinate 15,612,075 downwards.
AGTCGTTCAAATACCCCAAAATACAAGATAATTTTCTCACCTTAATGGTATGATACTGCAGGTGAAGTGTGATGCCTACGACAGTATAAGAACTGAAAGGCACAGAGTTAATATAACGGCAATATGAACGATCTGTAAATAGCAAAAAAATATGTGTCAGTATCATCTAAGCATGTGTAAACATGTAAATCTGAGGGGACAAAATACAAGAGAGGAAATAGCAGTAAAGTCTGTGTCACAATGATGTAAGCATATGTAAACATGTAAATATGAATAGGACAAAATAAAAGAGATCATTCTTGATTTTGCCCACATAAAGTGGCTGATTAATTTTAACAGGAAGAGCATAAAGTTAATCAGAGAAAGAACAAATGGTTTGGAACAACCAAATCCTTCAAATGATTGTTTCAGTTGCCTTTTCTTGTTGGTTTACCTCCAGAATCTAAACAACCAAACCCAACTTCTGATTTTAAGTAAAAAAGGCTAGTAAATTTATCTAAATAACTCTATAAACAACAGTAAAGTATGTGGCAGTACTATGTAGACATCTTTGAACATATAAACACGAACAACATCAAAAAAGATAAAAAAAAATGGTTTTGATCACATAGCCTCTCCAACTGACTATCTGAGTTCTTTTTACTCCTGAATGTAAACAACCAAACATATGTTCTGAATTTGTACCCTTTGAACCTAAAGAACCAAACACAACTTTTGATTTTAAATAACCAAGTGTAGAAAAATTCCCTGATTAGCTTTGTAAACAACAGTAAAGTATGTATCAGTATCATGTAAACATGTCTGGATATATAAACACAAACAACGAAGGAAACAAAGCAGAGACATTAGGATTAGCAAAAGAAAATTGAGAACCGCAGCCAAAGCCAAAGGCCCCCAAAAAAAAGCACCTTAAGGCACAACAGCACCAGCTCGGAAACCTGGAGGAGGCTGCACAAAAAGAATAAGGCCATAACTGTCAGATGACACATGGAGCACATTGAAGGAAAAAACATAGAAGATGAACAAATCTAAAGAATCAAAAACAAATTCTTGAACAAATTGTTATCTTAAATTAGGAAAATGTCTATATCCACATATTTCACCTTGCAGTCACTTCCAGTTTGTACTCATGTATGTAAATGCTTAGAAACACCATTGAAGAAGTAAAGTTCAGATTTTGGCAAACTAAGTAGCTGTCGCTAGATAATAAAAATGAATGTCGTACTTGATTCAGATATCTTAAGTGAGCTAATATGCATTATCTGTAAATTATAGACATTGAATTGATGCATGTTTTAACGGACACAGAGTTAGTAATGGACATGGCACTGAGTAGATAGATTTGAGTGGCCTATTTGTTTTGCAAAATTTAGATGACGTTGAAAAAACATACATAGCAACGAATGGACATATAACCCAATCTGATTGGAACCAAACTCTGAACACAGCCGTAATTCAATCTGGGGACCCAAACCACTGAGCACATGAATAACCCAAGTCACCGAAAATAGTACAAATTCTAGAAAAAGAAAACCCCAAGCTCCGGTATCGCAAGGAAGCTCCACGAGCACTGGAATACGGGGAGTCGGCATTAGCAGGGAGACCAAGAGAGCCGCACCTAGGGTTTCATGGTGCATAGGAGAAGACACGTAGTAGAGGGATGACGTCACATGGGGGGACGAAGCCGCGCCAGAACCACCAGCAGCGCCCGCTCGGCCGCGTCGTACCCGGTGACGACGTCCGCTGGCCTCCCGCGGTCGGAGAACGGCCATCCGCCGCACCCGCACAGCACCCGGCGGGGGCCAGCGTCGCCCCGCACTTGCAGCGCGAGGGGAGAGGAGCGTGGAGGAGGAGGAGGAGGAGGAGGAGGAGGGTGGCCGCCGCGCGCCGAGGGCTGGCCACCGACGACCTCGGTTCGCGCCGCCGAAACCCTAGGTCAGCGTGGCGGCGGTCCTAGGGTTTGGGGACGCAGCGAAGGGGAACCGGCGGGGGCCAGCCTCGCCGCTCCATGTGCGGGGACGACGACCTGCGGGGCACACGCGTGCCGCCGTGCTGCATGCTGGGGGCGCCGCGCCCGCCACAGCCACCGCAGCAGCCGCCGCTGCCGGCACGGAGGCCGCAGCCACGATGCCGCCACCCGGGCCCCAACTCGCACCGATCCTCGCAGCGTCCCCAGCGTGCGGGTCACCCGAGCAACGAATCGCAAGAAAGCGGCGGAGAACCTCGTGGAGGTCGCGGAGGGGGAAAAAGCAAAAGCGAGGAAGAAAGGCAGCGGGGCGGAGGCGAGTAAAAGAGGCACACGCGCGCGACCAGCGTATGCGCACGGGCAGCGGATTCAGGATAGCCGGACGGATGGACCGAGCGAGCAGTGCGGAGCGTGTAAGACAGTTTAACGAAAAAACTGGTGCCTTAACAATTTGATATTTTGGTTTGATTTTTTGTCAAAGTTGTAAATAAGAGTCCGCACTTGGTAATTTGGAGACCTTGAAAAGGGGAGGTAATTTTTTTTTCTTCTTTTTTTTCAGGACTGAACACTGGGCGGCGCCCTTTTTTTTCTTCTTCTTTTTCCTTTTTTTTCACGGTGGAACACTGGGCAACGGGGTTTTTTTTCTTCCTTTTTTCCGTTTTTGCCAAGTCATTATGGGGAACTGTTGGAGATTGTATATTTTTTGTTTTGGCATATCTATTTCAGAGTTGACAAATTTCATATTTTGTCAAACTAAAATTATCAAATTGTTGGAGTTGCTCTAACACACGGAGCTAGCTTGGACCGTAATTGAGGCAGCTTCCAAATTATGCGCAAGCAAACAGTTACTAAATTAATCTACACCATTAGCTGCTACATCTAAACGGCCAGCAGATTACGAGCTAACGTGGCAGCAATAAGGTAGGTATATTTTTATCTGTGTCCTGTACTGATATTCCTATAATCCTATGATCCCTATTCGGATATTTCTATAATCCTATAATCTTCTAAACACATCTTATGTAATAAAGCTATTGACGTGTTGGTAATCTCGTTCCTCTATTCAGATCTTTATATTTATTTTGATTTAGATTGTATTCTTGTTCTTGAGCGTATATTTATTTTTATCAATCTAAAATTGTGCTAGGAAATCGTGTTATTTACCTAAGAAGTTTGATCATTAATCTTTCATAGTTTTTGCATAATCACGAGCTTAGGGCAAACAATTTTCGTCGCTTTCTGGATCAGCATGCTTGTTATTTTATAACCTTGAGTTCTGGACCTCCGATTGATGTGATTCCAGTTGGGTTAGTTGAAGAATTTCATATACTTTGATCTGTAAAAGTTTGAGCTCAATCAGAATTACAGTGTTTGGTCGAAATTATTTTTAGTAGAGATATTGTTCTGTCAAGAATTGAAAATAACGAGGCTTAGTTTAGGTTTTGTGTTTATGGGGAGTTTTAAAATTAGCTTTTGTCTTCCACAATCATTCACCCCCTCTGATTGCCTATCGTTGAGTGAATCGATCGATCTTACAATTGTACAGGTGGTTTGTATATGTCCATATATACAGTCGGGAGCACTTCTTTGATGTACAGGTGGTTTTTAACATATTTGATAGATTTCTAATTTATTTTTCTTTGATGTGGTCATCGTCATATGCAGAATATATAATGTCACATGAAGATAGGAGTTGGATGCGCATGCCTCGTACTTCAATTGAGTGGCAGCAAAAATTCCGACAATTTTTGGACATCATATCTGGTGGCACATCGAGAGGTGGAACTGCTCCGTGTCCTTGTCCTAGATGTGTATGCATGTCATACAAACCGCAATCTGTGGTTCAGCTTCATGTGGTTGCTAGAGGGTTTGCTGAAAGCTTTATCAGGGAAGGGGAAGATTCAGATGTGGGATTACACAACCAAGATACACGTACAACTGATGTAGAAGTACACAATGACACACCATCTCCAGCTAATGTGGAAGTTGACAACCAAGCCACAACACTAGAAGTTAGAGAAGACAGTAATGAAGAAAGCACGCTGAGTGAGGACCGTGGTGCCACTCATTTGGTTAGATCCCTAATCAAAGGTGTTATACATGGAGAGATTAGAGATACTGATAAAAATGAACAACCAAATGAACATGCCAAGATCTTCTTGAAATTATTACAGGAGGCAGAAAAGCAATTGTATCCAGATTGCACAAATACTACTAAGGTCTCCTTTATTGTGGAACTTTTTCAGGTTAAGTGCTTGTACAATATGAGTAACCGTGCATTGGAGGGGGTACTTAATCTATTCTCAAGGTTTCTGCCTAAAGGCCATTGTGTCCCAAACACAATGGAGAAAGTGCAAAGGGTGGTTCGAGATCTTGGCTTGGACTATGTAAAGATAGATGCTTGTGAGAAGGATTGTGTGTTATTTTGGAAGGAAAATGCAAATCTGGATACATGTCCCAAATGTGGCGAGTCTAGGTGGAAAACTTCTGATGACGGTGCTTATGATCAGAGCGGTGATGCGGATGGTGGCGTTGATAGAAGAAATAAGAAGCATGTCCCACGTAAAATCTTACGGTACTTTCCTCTTACTCCTCGACTGCAAAGATTATATATGACAGAGAGCACATCATCACAAATGCGATGGCATAAGGAAGAATTGGTGAATGATGGCAAAATGCGTCATCCGACCAACTCAAAGGCATGGAAGCACGTGGATACAAAGTATGATTGGTTTGCAAAGGACGCTCGTAATATTAGGTCGGGTCTTGCTTCTGATGGCTTCGATCCTTTTGGGATGCAAAATGTTACATACACCGCATGGCCTGTTATCTTAATCCCTTATAATTTGTCTCCTTAGTTGTTTGAGAAACAACCTTATTGGATGATGTCGATGTTGATACCTGGTAAAAAATCTCCTGGAATGAACATTGATGTATATTTGAGGCCCCTCATTGATGAGGTGAAGGAGCTTTGGGAAAAGGGTATTAATACATGGGATGATAAGGTAAAGAAGAATTTTAAACTACATGCTATTCTGCTTTGGAGCACAAAAGAAAAATTTGCATGTCCGTACTGCCACAAGGATACAAATTATTTATGGTTGAAATTTGGGAACAAGCATTGCTACATGGGACATCATCGTTTTTTGCCCTCGGACCATCCATGGCGCATGAACAGGATCAGCTTCAACAATGAGATGGAAACCAGGGAGGCTCCAGTACCGGTCAACAAGTAATGGAGCAGTATGAAACTTTTAATCAAATGAGTTTTTGGAAAGAAAACATCTAAAAAGAGGAAGCGTGACGAAGATAAAAGATGGCACAATTGGAGGAAGAAAAGTATTTTTTTGAGCTCCCTTACTGGTCTTCTTTGCTCATAAGGCATAATTTGGACGTGATGCACATTGAGAAAAACATATGCGAGAGCATATTGGGTACTTTGCTTGAAATTAAAGGTAAATGTAAGAACAGTGAGAAGGCACGACTTGACATGGAACAACTAGGGATACGATAAGATCAGCACCCTATGGTTGACAATAATAGTTATACCTTGCCACCAGCCTTGTACTTTTTAGATAAAGAAGACAAGAAAAGTTTATGCCAATTTCTACAAGGAGCAAAGATGCCTGATGGGTTTAGCTCCAATATAAGGAGATGTGTTGACGTAAATGCATGCAAGGTATCCGGACTCAAATCTCATGACTACCATATTATTCTATAGAAACTATTACCCTTAGTCATCAGAACGATTTTGCCAGAAGTTGTTGTCACACCATTGATTTAGCTTAGTAGGTTCTTCACTGCATTTTGTTCGAAGGAGCTGGTATTCCCACTTAGTACTTCAATTAAAGATACTCGTTGTCGGTTTGAGATGGTATTCCCACCTGCATTTTTTGATATCATGATTCATTTGTCGGTTCATCTAGCTGAGGAGGCAAAACTTGAAGGGCCCGTGTGTTATAGATGGATGTATCCAGTTGAGATATATCTACGTACTGTTAAAGGCTATGTCAGGAACAAGGCGCACCCGGAAGGTTCAATAGCCGAGGCATACATAGCCGAAGAGTGTCTTACATTTTGCTCTAGATTCTTGGACGTTGACACCAAGTTGAATCGCACTGATCGTCATGAAAATACAGCTGTGAATGAGTCGTCGTCTGGTCTGAGCATATTTGGTGAAATGGATTACAAGAGGAGAGGACAGACTATCGACACATTTGGTGGAGATGAGGTTCGGAAGATGAGGTACTACATAATTAGTATCTGCGATGAAGCCAGACCATGAGTCGAGTAAGTTGCAATTTACCTTCATGAATTACTGTACTCTTTGTTTATGGCATCAACTAATTAATTGGCTATTTCGATGTAGGGAGCATATGGAAGAACTAAAACAATATAGTACAAGGAATCTTAATAAACGACACGACGAACACTTTGTAAGGTGGGGGTGGTTCGAGGACAAGGTTAGTTCTAAATTTTTTTTATTCCATGTGATGGTTAGAACGATGTACTAATGAATAGAGACATTTTTTTCAAAATGTGTTTTCAAATCACCAAACTATATGAGAAAGGGGAAGCAAGTGAACTGATGTATGCCCTTACTCAAGGACCGGACCCTCGAGCTCATGTGTTCAATAGATGCTACATCAATAACTGGCTATTTTGAACGACGGCCATTGAGAGAAACCTCGTTACACAAATCAGTGGTGTGCTTGTGAGGGGTGATGGTACCACTGACAACATGACCTGGTATGGATTGATTAGAAGAATTATCCCACTCGAATTCCCTAGAGAAAAGAAATTGTACTGTTTCAGTGTGATTGGTATGATGTGTCGGCTGCTAGTACTAGCAGAAGTAGAGGATACAATAGGGATAAATATGGTGTTATCGATATTGATACTTCTATGTTACGATATTCAAGTGAACCTTACATTCTAGCGACACAGGCTGAACCGGTGTTTTTTGTCAACCTGGTGAACAAGCCTTGATGGTCCAGTGTTGTTGCAGTGAGACCAAGGAATTTGTTTGCCATGCCAGAAGTAGAAAATGAGGGTGACATGGAAGTCGATCTACTTGATGTGGGAATCCAAGACATGAATTTTGCAGGCGCAAATGAGGATTTGTCAAATTGGACAAGAGCAGACAAGGAAGGCACAACTGTTGATGCCTCCATTATTAATCAGGTGCGTGGCGAAGCAGTTCCCGAACCAGATGATGCAGTCTTACTTGACGAGGACGACGACGACGAAGATGACACCTACATTGACGATAGAATTGTTGCACCAATTGTGGTAGAAAGCTTAGAAGATGATTTCTTTGTTTAAATATTTTTTATGTTGAACTGTGACGTGTACTGTAGTTGATAATCTGTGTATTCTTGCTGGTTACTGATGTCCAGACCCCAAAATTAAAATAAAATACAATGCACTATTCAGAGGTGTGACTTACAAAAGGAAATTGTAGGCTGATTGGTTCATGTCATAAGAACAAATATCCCCAAGCTGGATAATTTTTTGTTTTTTGAAATGCTTATAGATCCTCTAATATACTTATTCAATTGTGAAACTATGCATAAGGTGATGGTAAAATTGTGGTCATGGAAGATGCACACAAGCAGCAGTGGTATAGTACTATTCAAACGACAGCATGTTTTTTATATTGCTCCATCCAGACATATCTTACTCTAAACTCCAACTCCAGTTCTCTTCTTATCGTCTTCTCAAATTTCTCACTGACTTCAGTTTTTTGAAGTAAAATACCTGGTGCTTTCTCTTTCAATTAAGACTGGAAAGAGAGCTTTAAGACAAAATACATTGTCTCATGTAGGCCTTGGACGACGTCTGGCTCTACGCCTTGGACGACAGTACCAAATACAGAGCAATATAAAGGCCACATAACGTTCAACAAGCCGTAGTATTGTAGTGGTGGATGACACTTTGTGTTAACACTAGCTCAGTATTACGAATCCATGGTGGAATATTTTTTGTTAATTTTTATTCTACTTTTCACCTTTTCACCCGATTTTTCCTAATCTCTATCTACAACTAAAAAATACGGAGAGGACCGTCTACCTGGCTTCACCACGGCCTACCACCACCCGGCCAAAAAAAGAATCGCCCGACGCCTATGCGGACTGCCCAGCGCCCCCACCTCTCATAAAAAAACCTGACGCCGCTCCCACCTCCCGGCAAAAAAAAATGCCAGGACGCCGGACGCGCCCGGCGCCTGCGCGGACTGCCCAACACCCACCTCCCATAAAAAAAAACCCGACACCGCTCCCACCTCCCGGCAATACAGAACATCAATGTATATGCCACTGTGGTATTATATTTTCCGTTGCAACACACGGGCATTTACCTAGTAATGACTATATTTACCGTGGCGAAGGACATATACCATTGAAGGTGTGGCGTAAAGTCACCAAAACTTGATTAATAGCACAAAAATTAAGAAAAAACACATGATACATCCAGGATAAAAAAGAGTAAAACAAATTTCAGGTAGGACAACTCACACACCTAGCCCTACCAAGTTTAAAATGTGACGTTTGAAATTACCAAGTTTTTTAAAATTATTATGCATTTTACAAGTTTAATTTGTTTGATCATTTTAGAAATAATCTCGTCATGCAAAACTACGTTTGAATTTCAAAATTTTAAAAATTGAATTTTTGAAACTACATCGGATGGAAAAATAACCAAAATAAACTTTTTAGATCTCTAAAGGTTATGAAATATTGTACTGGCCAACCTTTTAATTTGAAATCTTCTCGTCATGCAAAACTATGTTTGAATTTCTAAAATTTAAGAATCAAAATTTTCAAACAACCTCGGATGGAAAAATAACTGATATAAACTTTGTAAATCTAAAAAGTTAGAAAATATTGTAGTTGGCAACCTTTTGGATTGAAATCATCTGGTCATGCAAAACTACGCTTATATTTCAAAAAATTTAAAATCGATATTTTAAATAACCTCGGATGGAAAAATAACCAAAATAAATTTTGTAGATCTCGAAAAGATATGAAATATTGTACTTGACAACTTTTTAATTTGAAATCTTCTCTTCATGTAAAACTAACGTTTGAATTTCAAAATTTTAAAAATAAAATTATCCAAACTACGTCGGATGAAAAAAACACCAAAATAAACTTTGTAGATCTCAAATAGTTATAAAACATTGTAGTTGGCAATTTTTTGATTTGAAATAATATCGTCATATTTAAATAGGTGTATCATCGAATAGTTAGTAGACCATCTATGTGATGAGAAGACAACCAATTAATATGTTTCAAAATTTTGGAAATCTTGACCTCTGTGACAGATCCCGCCAAAGTATCAAATGAAATTCAGTGGCCCATTAATTCTTGGTTCCGAAAATATTTAGCGCCAAAACAACCCACCTTAATTTAGTAACTACATCTCCCTTCCTAATACTAACGAGACTTTTACGTATATACCATTAAAAAAGATGGTTTGTTCATCAGTATTCCTAAAAAGTTCAATCTATCGGCAGTGTACAAGCTCGAATTTTTTTTCTCTCTCGCGCCACTCTGTCCGATTTCAACGGTAACGGTGTCAAACATCCCTGGCAAATGACTCGAATGCCCCTGATTTTTTGTTTCTTCCGTGCCCTTTCTTTGGTGAGCCAAGATTAAAAAAAACGCTTGGCAAATCTTTTCGCCAAGCCCGCTCCCCGCGGCTCCTCCTTGCCGCGCCGTGCGGTCCCGTCGCGCCGCCCACATCCTTGCCGCGGCCGCGCCGTCCTGTCCCCGTCGCGCGACCCGCCTCCTCGCCGCGTCCGCGCTGCCCGCTCCCTGCCGCGTCGTCCGCCTCCCCACCGCGGCCGCGCCAGTCGCGCCGCCCCTCTTCGCCGCGGCCGCGCCGTCCGGTACCTGTCGCGCCGCCCGCTCCTCGCCGCGGCCGCGCTACCCGCTCCCTGCCTCTTCGTCCGCTCCCCGCCGCGGCCGCGCCCGCGCGCCGACTGCTCCACCATGATCGTGCCAGGCCGCGCCGCCTGCTCCTCGCCGCGGCCGCGCCGTCCGGTCCCGTCGCGCCGCGCGCTCCTCGCCGCGGCCGAGCAGTCCGGTCCCCGTCGCGCGGCCTGCCCCGTTGCGCCGATTGCTCCTCGCCGCGGCCGCGCGCCCGTTCCCTGCCGCGTCGTCCGCTCCCCTCCGCTGCCGCGCCGGCTGCTCCACCAAGGTCCTGCCAGCCCGCGCCAGTCGCGCCGCCCGCTCCTCGCTGCGGCTGTGCCGTCCGGTTCTAGTCGCGCCGCCCGCTCCTCACCGCGGCTGCGTCGTCCGGTCCCCGTCGCGCCGCCCGCTCCCTGCCGCGTCGTCCGCTCCCCGCCGCGGTCGGGCTGGCTGCTCCACCACGGTCCCGCCAGGCCACGCCAGTCAGCCACTTCGTCATGGAGGGCGCCGGGGCCGGTGACGCCTTCTGCTCTGGACAGGAGGACGTTGGCTGGTCGGGGAGAAGACACGTCGCCGTGCAAGGGGCAATTGAGGTCATTTTCCTCAGCGGCCCCACTCGTCAGGACACCCAAACGACGTAAATCATACAGAAGTCGGACGAAATGACGCGAGAGACAAAAAAAAAAGTTTCGAGCTTGTACACTGCCCATAGATTGAATTTTTTAGGGACACCAATGAGCAGACCATCTTTTTTAACGGCATATACATAAAAGTCTCAATACTAATCCATCGGGTGGGAGGGAGTAGATAGCTGCAGCCGCCAGGCACCGGTTAGGGTTTATTCTGGGCTTCGACCAAGGGGAAGAAGATGGCGAGCGGCAACGGTGACAACTACGCCGTCGTCGATGGCCACACCTGCAGAGGCGACGACACCTTCATGCAACACCCCAACAGTTACGTCGGCGCATGCACCTGCCTCCACGATGTCCAGACCGAGGGCAACGATTTCGCTTTTTCAGACACCTTCCTCCAGGACGGCAACACCTCTTGCCCATGGAGATGGAGGTGATGACGGTCAAGGACAAGACAGCCGCCGGCGTTCCTCTCAGACCAACGATAGGTAATATAAGGGCTCAAAATTACAGCTTTTTTACTTTCCTTAGGTCACAATTCATCTTCCGGCATAAGCACATAGACTTACTCAGCGATTCATCTACTCTATTACAAGCACTGAGCATCAACGTCCGTCTCGTAATCCATCTTGGCCTGCCTGTTTCTGTGATTCTTTTCTGGATTTGCTGGAACACGTTACATGCTTAGTCGTTAAATTAATCAACCCTATGGAGTACTAGAGCACTGACGTGCTGATTTGATTTTTAACCTTCTATAGTTGCCGACAGATTTGATTTGTGTGAGCCATAGAACTTTCGTTTGCATGGAGACTAATAAATTAATGTTTTAAGTTGTGTGAGCCGCAATGACAGTTGTTCTCATGTTTTTGTAACCATGTCCACCATAGAAATGATTCAGATTATAACTACTTGGTATGAAAATGTCTGAACTGTAACCTAATAATAATAGGATTAGCTGTAGGTGCAGTGGGTCGAGAATAAATTAATTGGACAAACACTGAATAACCAATTGGGACAGAATTTTCACATGTAGTTTGAAGCTACAGCCACATCTAATAGATTTAGATATTTACATTTTGGATGCTTGTAGTATTACACCATAATAGTTTTTTCTGTAGTATTACACTCATTATCTGAAATCGTTGTTTTTTCTTCTCCCTGAGGTATAGCCCTGTTTTCCATGCTGTAGTATTACACCATATATAATGTTTTTCTGTAGCAATAAACATTATATTGGATATTAGTTTAAACACCAATAGTACAATATTCAACTTTGGTTGCTTAAACTAGACTTACTGCACAATCATGTTCTCACTGTAGATCGATATTATAGCTATATCCCAAAAAATATGTTAATTGTCCCCGAAGCCAATCTCAAGTTGTTTATGACTTGTATCATGGAAAGCAGCTTGCACACCAAACATGGAAAGCCGACTCCGGCCGTCTTTCAAATAGAATATTAAGATGGAATTTTTAATTTAATATGTTGCATATGACTTGACTTGAGCCGGGGCTGAGCGTATCTCAGGTAAAATTAACTCTGGATATATTCATACCTAACCTCCAATCCTACTGGCTGATCATATCATTCTATATTTGTATTTTAGAAAGAGATTATTTCCTAAGAGCTATTTCAATACTGTCCAAGATCAATTTTTTGATAGGTCATCTGTCTGATTCTTGGATTGGACTGTTGAGTGGAAATATTCTTCTTTGATCTAGCAACTAGTTTAAGTTGTGAAAAATACTAATTACCTTTATGTAGCAACCAGTTTAGGAAAGGATTAACTTTAGCTGCATAAGTTTGCATCCATTAAACATGAAATTCTTTTTTAAGTCTTTTCAAGGAACAAGAAATTGTATGATACATTAATCCCACAATAGATGAGTGGCATATATTGTTTTCCCAAATTTTCTAGTTACAAAGGTTGTTCTGTACATGTACATGCTTCATAGTTCACATACAAACTCTCATGCTGGTTTCCAAGGAAATATATAACCCATGGCATTGAAAATACACTTCACACAAAATCAATGTAAAACATTTTCAAGGAAATATATGGTCCATCTTATAAAAATAGAGACAAAATAGATCACACGTAAACTGCATTAATGTCGGCACATAATTTCTTCAAGCAGAGCATAATGAGATAAGGTTGTTTTGTCAAATAACATGTATAATATAATCCAAAACAATCCAGTCCAGTAAAAACACTATTATAAGATTAAAATATGAAGTGCCATCAAAATACATGATATATTTATTTCCCTTGGTGCTTTGATTAGTTCGTTTCACTTAAATTCATCTTTAGACTTATCAGATCGATTAACTTGTTAGCATTCATTTCTAGATATTAGCAGGCTTTTTATCAGGGCTGCTGTAGGGAAATCGGATTGAAGCATTTTAAAGCATAGCAAACAAAATCAGTATTGCATTTTTAGCGCTTCCAGCGCTGCGTCATGGCAAGCTACAGCCACATGAGAACTAAATTATATATTTAGTTGCATTCTTATTTATTCGATGATCTGGTAGGATTGGTCTCTGTCCGTGCTGCTACTAGCCTAATTTATAATACTGCTGAAGCTGTCATCAATTAATTCTTTGTAGCTTAATTGGTCATATCTATTTCAACATAGTGGTAGGCTTGGATACTTTTATTTTTGAGGACTTTATTTTCTTCATGATCATCCTACAATGGTCATTTCAACATATTACTTTGATTACCTTAATGTGTGCATGTGCTTACGACAAATAATTAAGGAGACGTTATCCTTTGCTATTCTCAAGTTGTTACTTCTTTAAATATTATTTTATCACATGTGCTTATGTTTCTCATTATATTTTATGACAGCTCGGAACAAACATGGACTGTGTGTTTCACTTGCAAGGGGGCACTAGGGGGACAAGAATTTGCTCAGTATACAATAGATAGGGATTCCATCACATTTGGTAATTTAATAACAATGAAATCAAATCTGGGGTATGGTGCCAGGGACTACTTGTACTATAAGAGGAGATGTGGTAATGCTGTAGCAACACTAAATGAGATCGAATATGATGAAGATGCAAATGCAATGCTATCAATTCACGAGGAGGAGAGAGAAGTCAGATTGGTATTGTCAAGGGATCAAATAACAGAGCAAAATGTGGACATAACACCCATTAAATTGCCAAGAATGGCATCAATTAGTGAAGATTCTACGGATGAGTCAATTGATGATTATAAGGTGTGGCTTAACAATATGCACAAAGAGAGAAAATGCATGGGTAAGTTATGTTGCTGCCCTGTTCTAAATAGTTATATTATAATATATTGCAATGACATGTCACTGATATTACCATTGTTTTTGCAGAATTTAAAGATATATATAGGGAAGACACGGTCAAGACTTATAAAGAATGGTTGAGGGTGCAAGGAAAACTTGATGATATTAGTAATATAACAACTTTTCCTAAAATGTCAACCAAATTATAATCAGAGTCCTTGGCAAACCATTTATAGCTTACACATGTGACCTATTGTCTGCAGGTGCATATGACAACCACACGAATCAGATAGATTTATTAAATTCAAGTCAAGATAGCAATCCAACACCACCTCTGAACCTACCATCTCATGCTCGGCGTGGGAAAACATAGGGAAATAGTAAGTATGCATATTGCGATTTTATTTTGAAGTTCAATTCAGTTTTCCCTAGTAAACAATTTTATTTAATCTCTTGCATTGTATATTGTTTCAATTGATAAGATTCCCAAAAGAGGAAGGCGCAAGGTACCATGAAAGGATTGGCAGCCTCCCACAAGAGATCTAAGCTGGGTAGTCAAAAGCTTAAAGTCGAATTCTCTAGAATTGGAGGAGCTGCAGGTGAGAACACACGCAGAATAATTGATGAAATAGTACTGTTTACAAGGAAAAAAGCACCACTCATTGAAGTGAGAACATGGAGAGATATCCACGAAGATGTAAAAAAGTCAATAGCATCTGCTATTAAAGTAAGTTCTGATTTGTTTTTGCTTGCGTACATATTTTACCAATTATTTAAGAAGTGACCAAATATTTTTTTTGTTCAACAGAATAAGTGGGACATTGAGAATAATGAGGAAAACATGAAAAAGGTATGGACCATCGCAAATGAGCGTTACAAAGGATGGCGATCAACATTTAGTGCTACGTATAGGGCATACACCACATATGACGAGAGAATGAGACACATGCCAGAGGAATTGGACATTGTTGAATGGCACTACCTGGTGATGTATTTTGGCAGCGAAGAATTTCAGGTTTGGTGTCATTTATTTCATTGTTGCTTGTTGCATTTGCTAAATCAATGGATATGTTTAGAGCAATTCACTATTTTAAAAGATAACTCCTTGCGGCATAATCGAAAGATAAACCTTGTGACTGGATCAAAGTCTTTTTCTCAGTTGAGCTATGAGAAGGTAATACCTTCATAAGCACATGTACATTCTTCCTTACATGTTGAAAATATTGCTAATTTGTTACATTCTTGCCACACTAGAGGGACCCATTAACGGGTGATGAGCCAAATGATTTGGATCTTTTTATGATGGCACACACTAAGAATGGGGAATGGACAAACCAAGAATCTAGAGATGTCTATGTGAGTATATAACTGTTTGTACAAACCTTATTAAGTGATGCAAAGTGAACTCCTATAATTTATTTTTGAATTAACTACTTTTATTGTCCTCTTTTTGCTAGGATAATGCAAACAACAAACTTTTAGAGAGGGAAACAAATGGAGATATAAATATCATCTCAGATGTGGAGCAAAACCATATTTTCCAGGTAGCCTACAAGGAAACAACAAACTGCAAATCAACTAAGATCCATGCTAATGGATACATGGCAAAGTACCCAACTAGAAGGCAGTTGTTGTCTGAGGAATACCAGTAGTGCCCGTCAGGACGCGACACTGGCTGATGCATTTGCAAAGCTACAAGAGCGAATGGAAACTCAGGAAGCTGAAAGGGAAGAACATAGGCATCAGATGGAAGAAATGAACAAGGCAAGGGAGGCCGATAGAGAAGCATATAGACAAGAGTTTATGTCAATGATGCAAGCAATACAAGTACAAGCATCCTTACAACAGGTAATATGAATGTAAAATCT
Organism: Microstegium vimineum; assembly: GCA_022036555.1. NCBI lineage: Eukaryota > Viridiplantae > Streptophyta > Magnoliopsida > Poales > Poaceae > Microstegium > Microstegium vimineum. The sequence continues at coordinate 15,596,429 of CM039131.1, read as the reverse complement.
TACATGCCATAATCAAGTAATGTGATGCTCCTTGCTTACTTTAACTCTAATATGTTGCTGAGTTAGGATAAGAGTGACTGAACTTTGAATATAGCCTATGTGTGTGCTCCCATCTTAACTTGAGTGAAGAACTCTCCTATGTTTATGCTGAAATGTCTGCATGTACAATTTTTGTTATGCAACTATTTTGGTGATGTAAATGATGTTTTCAGTGAGTGTGGTAAATACAAAAGTTGTAGATAACTTCCTTATATTGCCTGTGTTAAAATTTCATGATCATAGGCCTGATGGTTTTGGAGTTGTAGATTTTACAAGTTTTCTATCATGTTCTGTATGCCCTCTGGACAGACCTGAATAATTATCTTGTTTGGCTTGTTTAAACATGGAATCATGCTTCGGTGATAATATGAGAACTGTAGGGTTTTTCATAAGCTTTCTAAACTGTCTTGGATCACTACTTTTTGTGATCTAGAACTCTAGTTGTTTTAATTATTCAAAGTGGGGTGGCAGATTCTGTCCAAATCTGGGCAGTGATGCCTTCTTTCTGTTGTTTAATCCCTTTAGATATGGAATCTTGTTTACATGATAATAACAAACCTTGCTTGTTGTAGTTTATTTCTTACTTAAGGTGTTGTTTTGGTGTATACATTACGCATATCTGCTGAAATTTGAATGTGCAAATATCTTTTTGTACTTTCAAACTAATACATGATTTTTCTCATCCAACTTTAAATGTAGGGTAACCAAGATGGGGGACAAATTGATAAGGTTGTTGTAGCAACAAACATGGTTGAAGAAAATGTAACAATAACAGAAAGTGAAGAAATATCACATCAGTAGGTAGTTCAAGAATTGAAGAGTGTTTAATGTTTTATGTCATAGTCCATAGTATGGGGCCTAATTTCCCTCCATCTATTGATTTGCAGGATGACCCACATAGCAGCCCGCTGAAAACACAACTTACAACTACTGAAGGGAGAACTACTAGTCATACTACTAGCATGCCAGAAACACAACTCACATCTACAACACCTGTACAAACCGGTAATACTCGCATAACTAGAAGGAGTACTATGAATAAGTCACTTCCAGGTCAAAACAAAGGAGGGAATCCAACAGTTTCTTATACTACTACAAAAGCACTCAAGATGATGCAGCTAAGAAACGAGCACTAAGAAAAAGGAAAGAACAAGCTGGCAATGCACAGGTGATTTTTTTTAACCCAACTACCTGTGAACATTTATAAATCAGATTTGTGTCACTAAGTATTTTTTGTATATACCTTATTGACTTTTAGGTTTGACATATAGCCTTTACATGGGACATTTTACTATTGAATAATACTACAAATTTATCTACAAACATGCTAGTCTTTAATTTAAGATTATGAATTGCTTACTTTGTTGACTCTGTGTTGTTGCCAAAATAATATATTTTTAGTTTACCTGATGCATATATCAATTGTTAATGATTCTTTTCAGGAGCAAGAGGGAGTTTGAGTGGAGCACACACGGGTGATGGGATGATCAACATCAAGGCAACCATACTGTTTGCCACAGCTCTCCATATAGATCAAACTAGATAGTGATCTATGTCGGATACCTTATGTGTTTTATTTGTGCATGTGTTATCTACTAAGTTGGATATTGGATGGTTTTGGTTCCATTAATTCATGATTTGCATGAACAAACTATATATTGGTTTAATTGATGTCTAAATATTTCGTTCATCATCTATTGTTTGGTGTGCAATTATTGTTCATAGTAACCAAACAAAGTGTTGCAATATGGGCGATTAGCATAATCATTTGACGATGCAATATATGTTATAGCAACAAACAAACAGTGTGGCAAAAACCTCGCACTAATGAAACAGTGAGTGTGGTAATAGAGTTCCACATACAGCAACCACACCATTTAGTGTGGCAATAGAGGCCACCTCTAGCAACCAAAACATTTGTCATGGCTATAGATGCTTCTACCTATAGCAACCACAATATAGTGTGGCAATATGGAGACCGCCTCTAGCAACTAAAACATTTGTCGTGGCAATAGAGGGTTCCAACTATAGCAACCAAAAAATTGTCGTGGCAATAGAGGGTTCCACCTATAGCAACCAAATATTTGTTGTGGCAATAGAGGGTCTACTTATAGCAACCACAGAGGTAGTGTAGCAATAGGTGGTCAATCTATTGCAATGCAATTGATGCGTAGCAATAGGGTCTATGGCAACACTCATTGTCGTTGCTAGTGTACCTATTGCTACCTTTAGGGTATGTGGCAACAAATATCTCTAGCAACACCTAGTGTGTTGCAACACCCATGGTGGTTGCTTGTACTATGGCTCACAACACTTAATGGTGTTGCAAGAACATCCAATTGTGTTGCAATAGAGAAAATTCTATGGCAACACAATAAAAAAGTGTTGCGCAATCCTATTGCTACAGTAGCAGTGGCAACACCTCGCAACCATTTTTTTGTGTTACAATTTTGTCTATTGCAAAACTTTATGGCCTATTGCTACACTTTTAGGTTGTTGCATTAGGGGGGAATCATTGTAGGCCTTCATCGCTCTAAGTCCATCGGCACGGCAAGCCTCTACTCGACCTTCTCCACGCCATTGACCACTGTCACTAGGCATAGCACCTGCACACCACAAACCGATAGACATGCACACATTTGCTTTCGCAAAGAGGTTAGAGTAAGCCACTCAAACTGAACCGCTCAAGTGTTGGGCAATCACTCATCACAAAACTGAACAACATGGGTACTTATCCACCATGTGTTCGCAATCTCCCCCTTGATGAGTGCATTGTTGACACAAGTGCATTTCAGATTTGAGCCACAAGGTAAAGCTCTCCAAATGACCAAAAAGCTATGAAAGCCAAAACGGGATCACTTGAGAGAAGCAAAACGAGTCCAAAAACTCGGTTCCCAAAGACATGGGCAACGGCTCGACGCAACCAAGCAAAACAAAGCTAGCCCTCAAGAAGAGGCAGAAACGGGCTCAACACCGCTAGCAAGTCCAAGATACCAATCAAAGCTCTCAAAGCTCAGAATACCAATTGAAGCACTAAGGGAGTGCAAAGATACCAATTAAACCTCAAAAGGCTCAAGAAGCTAATCGAAACCTGTCGGAGCCAACAAAACAAGCTAGACCCTCCAGAAGAGGCAACGACTCAACACATATAGCAAAAGCTCCCCCTGAGCAAGATGCCAATTGAATACCTATTTAAGAGCCAAAACAAGGTACCAATTTGAACAACTTTTAAAGGCTCAAAAGCTCCCCCTTGACCAGTGCAAGTATGAAAATGCACTGTTTCATACATAATGAGTGCAACAAGCTTCATACATAGAGCTAAGACAATGAATAGATGCTCTAAGTGATGTGATCCTGTGAGAATAGGAAAAGCTCTACGTGCCCAACAAACACTCAGGTTGAGCTAAAGATCACTTTAGAAGCCAAAATAGAGAAGATTACATGTGTGAGCAAGGAATGAGTATCACCTCCTAGAGACAACTAAACATGGCAAACAAGATAGGATCTATCTCAAAGCAATCTCATGTATAGCAAGTAGAACTATCCCTAACAAAGTTCATACAACAAGCCAATGACCCAACTGAATAAATTTTTCATTTCAGAGTTTCGCAGTCAAAATTCAGTTTTAGGCACATTTAAGTTGTATGCGAGTGGTTGTAAGCAAAGTGATGCCACTTATCAACCGGGCGAAGTCAAAGGACTTAACACACCGGTTTCGGTCATACACGACACTGCTCAAGTTCCACCCATATGGGAAGCAGTCTCGAACACACGGTGAAGTGCTCACAATGCAGACCCAACTCGATCTTTCCAATTCACAAAACAGAGAGCAATTTCATTTTAGATCAATTTGAAAGCATGGTGCTCAATGGAAGTGAATGAAACAATAAAGAGCCATAGTTACAAGCTATATACAAGGCAGCCAAGAAGGATCTTCAAAATCCTACACATGCTAGTGCCATTTCAGAGGTGACATGGGGAATTAAATTCAGTTTTAAAGCTTTTCTAACTTAGCTCTATTGCATATCTATAGATCAAAAAGAGTCTAAGTTAGGCAACACCATAGACACATAAATTAAGCACCTCAAACAGAGCAAAGATTCATTATATCGGTTATAGCTATGAAGCTTAAAATGAACTATGTCACAAATGCAAATGAGATGCAAAATGCAATGACACCAATTGAAAACTAAACACACAAAAAGAAAGAAAAAGAAAAGTCAACTAAGAACTAAAAAGAACTATGATACACAAAGAACTTCCCTCAACTAAAAAGGGAAGCAAACACCCAGCTCGCCCCGAAGCCGCGAAAACGCAGCTTGATCCAAAGGTTTTGTGAGACTATCCGCAAGCTGGTTTTGGGTCTCGACATGCCGGAGGTCAATGTCGCCTTTCTCGTAGTGATCACGCAAGAAGTGAAAGCAGACCTCAATGTGCTTGGTCTTAGAGTGAAGCATGGGATTTTTGGCCACACTAATTGCACTCGTGATATCGCAAAGCAGAGGCACCTTAGTAAGCACACGAACAAAATCTTTCAAAGTAGCAATCATCCAAATCAACTGAGAGCAACAGCTAGCCGCGACAACATACTCAGCTTCGCACGTCGACTGTGCCACGCTAGACTGTTTGTGAGAAGACCAAGACACCAAAGAAGACCTGAGAAACTGGCAAGTCCCAGAAGTGGACTTCCGATCAAGACGACAACCGGCAAAGTCGGCATCAGAATAACCATGAAGCTCAAGCGCGGAAGAGGTGGAGAACCAAAGACCAAATTTAGGAGTGAAGCGTAAGTACCTCATGATGCGTTTCACCGCCTGCTTGTCCGAAGTGCGTGGGGACGCCTGAAAGCGTGCACACAAGCAGACGACGAACTGAATGTCCGACCGAGTCGCTGTCAAGTACAGAAGCGACCCGATCATGCTTCGGTACTCCGTCTGATCCACCGCCTCTCCTTCCTCGTCAGCATCTAAGGCAGTAGTAGTTGACATGGGCGTCGAAAGAGGCTTTGCCTCACCCATGTCAAACTTCTTCAAGATATTCTTCGTGTACTTGCCTTGGTGCACAAACGTCGCTTCCCGGGTTTGCTTGATTTACAACCGAAGAAAGAAGGTCAACTCTCCCATCATGCTCATCTCAAATTCCCTGCTCATAAGATCTGCAAACTTGGCAACAAGGGCATGAGAAGAACCACCAAAGATGATATCATCCACGTATATTTGGACAAGGAGATTGTCTTTGCCTTGCTTGAGGAGAAACAACGTCTTATCTACCGATCCCATTTTAAAACCCTTAGCTAGCAAAAAGGTTTTTAGCCTATCATACCATGCTTTAGGTGCTTGTTTTAAACCATACAAAGCTTTGTGAAGTTTAAAAACATGGTTTGGAAACTTGGTATTTTCAAAACCGGGAGGTTGTCTAACATACACTTACTCCTCTATGTAGCCGTTTAAGAAAACACTTTTAACATCCATTTGAAAAAGTTTAAAACCCTTAGAATCCGCAAAAGCTAAAAGGATTCTAATGACTTCTAAACGAGCTATGGGAGCAAAGGTTTCCTCATAGTCTATTCCCTCCTTTTGACAAAAGCCTTGAGCTACCAACCTAACCTTGTTGCGCACTACCACCCCATCCTCACTTTGTTTATTTTTGAAAACCCATTTGGTACCTATGGGGTGGAAACTAGGTGGTGGAGGAACTAAGACCCAAACGCGATTTCGCTCAAAGTTTTCTAACTCCTCATGCATGACATTAACCCAATTTGGATCCATCAAAGCATGTCCAACATCTCGGGGCTCAAAAGATGTGACGAAAGCCGAATGAGCAAAGTGAGAGAGATAGGACCTAGACCGCGTGACTCGTCGATCAATGTCGCCGATGATGTTCTCCGGCGGGTGCTGTCGCTAGATGTGGCAGGGAGTCTGCTTGGATGAAGTGGACTCCCCCTCGACAACAGCTGGAGCTCCCTCAGGTGCAACGGGCACCGACTGAGGAAGCTGCTCGAACGGTCCCCAAGTAGAGGAAGTAGTCGGATAGGGACCGTGAGCCGAAGTGGACGTCGTAGGGTCGACGGGGGCAACCAGTGGAGTTGGCTCGGGATCACCCCAACCAGCGTCGTTTTGATCCTCCTCCACAAAGATGCTAGTGTTCACCTCATCATCACCTGCAAGCTCAAAAGCAGTGGAAACACAGGGCATAGTCTCATCGAAGGTAATCTCACAAGTCTTCATCACTCGGTTAGTCTCAAGGTTAAGTGCACGATAAGCACGAGAGTGAGTAGAATAACCAAGAAAGATACTGTCAGAAGACAGTGATTCAAATTTATCCAACTTACCGCCCTTTTTGAGGATGAAGCACCGGCACCCAAACACCCGTAGTCTTGCCCTTTTTGAGGATGAAGGTTCGTATGGAAGCCTATCTAGAGGCCGTTGATGCCGACATTCACAAAGCTGTCACTCTTGGTGGTTCGGTGTTCGCCGAAGATCCTTACTATGAGAAAAACAATGCTAAGGCTAAGAACATTCTCTTCTGAGACATTTGTAAGGATGTGTTCAACCGTGTGCGGAATTGCAAAACCGCACATGAGGTTTGGACGAACATTTGTGCCCTTCATGAGGGTACCAAATGTGAAAGAGAAGAGGGCTATCACCTTATCATTGCTAAGATGAACTCTTTCACCATGCTATCTCATGAAAATGCTAATGAAATGTATTCTCGCTTGAATGTCCTTGTAGAGGAGTTGAATGGCCTTGGGCTCACCCAAATGTCTCCGGCCGATGTGGTGCGCAAGATACTTTGTGTCTTACCAATAGACAAGTATGGCCACATCATCACGGTCCTTCATCAAGGCGATCTCTCCGCATCTACACCAACACAAGTGTTGGGCAAGATCAACGCTCATGAGATGAACATGAAGATCAATGATGGTGGTTCATCCTCCTCGAAGAAGAAAGAGAAGGAGGAGAAGAAGGACTTGGCTCTCAAGGCATCTTCCAAGGAGAAGTGCAAGATACAAGTGATGTATGAGAGCTCAAGTGAAGAAGATGAAGACAACATCGCTCTTATGGTGTGCAAGACCACCAAGATGTTGAGGAGGCTAAAGAAGAATGGAGTCAAGTTTGGCTCAAAGAAGAAGAAATTCTTCACAAGCTCTTCAAGGAAGCCAATCTCCCAAATGAAGTGCTACAATTGCGGCACTCTTGGTCATCTAGCTCATGCTTGCCCCGAAGAAAAGAAAGACAAGTTCAAGAACCTCAAGAAGAACAAGGGTGGCAATGATGACTCAAGTGATGATGACAAGAAGCAAGACAAGCCATACAAGAAGAAGAAGAACTTCGACTTCCACAAGAAGAAGAAGGATGGCAAAGCTTACATTGTGGGTGATTGGCTCACCGATATTGAAGATTCAAGTGACTCCTCCGGTGATGAGAGTGAAGAATAAAAGGTGGCCGCATTGGTGATTGATTGTTCTCTTCCACCTCCACCTCCTCCTTCATCGCCAGGCTCATCCTCTACACACCTATGCCTCATGGCTAAAGGTGACAAGAAGGTACAAAAAGAGGATGATGATGATAGTGATGACTCAAGTGCTAGTGAATGTGATGATGAAGACACACCTTCTTATGATGAGCTAATTAAAATTTGCAACAAATACTCCAACATCATAATTAGGTACACAAAGAAAAATAACAAGCTACTTGAGATCAAAGGAAACTTGCATGATAAGCTTGACACCTTGACTAGTGCTAATGATGGGTTGAAGCTTGATATTAACACTCTCACATCTAGCACTAGGGAGCTCAAAGCCTCTCTTAAGCAAGCTAATGAGAATCATGATAATCTTGAGAGGTCAACACAAGAGCTCAACACAAGGTATAACTTACTAAAAGATTACTACCAAAATGTCAAGCAAGAACATGACACACTAGTGGTAGCAAATGAATTGCTTAATCAAGATCTTGCTACACATGTTGCTACTAACCCGTGTGCTAAGTGTGCTAGTGCTACCTCTTTTGATATCTTTCTTGATGATGTGACTCTTGAGCAAAGTGCTAAGTGCAAGGGCAAGAGAGTTGTTGAAGCCGACAAGTATGATGACTATGTCAAGATGAGAGAAGAGAACTCAAAGCTCAAGGAAGAGCTATTCACTCTCAAGTCTAACAAGCCTATTGTCATCAAGCCAGCTCAAGAAGAAGACAAGGATGCTATCACCTTGATCACCTCTCTTAGAGAAGAAATTGTCAAGCTCAAGACTGACAAGACCAAGCTTACAAGTGGCCTTGAGAAATTCACCAAGGGCCACAACCTTCAAAGTGAGCTATTGATGAGCACCGTCATGAAGAATGACAAGACCGGTATTGGGTTCAAGGAGAACCAAGTCATGAAAGCCAAGGTCAAGATTGAGGCCAAGAACTATTACAAGAACAAGTACAATGGCTGCAATCAAGAGTACTCAAAGCCCAAGCCAAGAAGATGCTTTGAGTGTGGTCAAGTTGGTCATTTCTCTTATGATTGCAAGACTCAACCACCCAAGACCTTGCCCAAGCACACTAGGCCATTTTATCATGATGCTCACTATGTCATCAAGAAGGACAACAAGGGTAGGCCACTAGTAGTGTTTCTTGGTCCACCAACGAAGAACAAGCCTATAGTTATTTGGGTTGCAAAGGAGTTGGTTACCAAGGCAATGGGGACCCTCTTTGAGTGGGTTCCCAAACAACAAGATTAACTCAAAGTTGCTTGTGTGTAGGTGAACTACAAGACCGGTGGAAGTCATTGGGTTATTGATAGTGGTTGCACTCAACATATGACCGGTGACTCCTGGATGTTCACCACACTTGATGAGGATTGCTAAAATCAAGACAAGATCACTTTTGGGGATAATTCAAAGAGCAAAGTTCAAGGCTTAGGCAAAGTGGCTATCTCCCAAGGTCAATCAATTTCCAATGTCTTGCTAGTGCAATCTTTGAGCTTCAACTTGCTATCGGTTGATCAATTGTGTGATCTCGGATTCCAATGTCTCTTCACTCCAAGTGAGGTTGTTGTGACCAAGATTGATGACTCATCATTGATATTCAATGGATTCCGGCACAACAACTTGTACTTAGTGGACTTCACATCCAATGAAGCCAGTTTGCAAACTTGTCTATTCTCCAAGAATTCTTTGGATTGGCTATGACATAGAAGATTAGCTCATGTGGGCATGTCAACCTTGAAGAAGCTTGTCCAGAAGGAGATGGTTAGAGGAATCAAGGATGTGGTGTTTGAGAAGGACAAACTTTGTAGTGCATGTCAAGCCGGCAAGCAAGTGGCAAACACTCATCCAACCAAAGCTTTCATGTCAACCTCAAGAGTCCTAGAGTTGCTTCACATGGATCTATTTGGACCCACTACTTATGCTAGTCTTGGAGGGAATCTCTTTTGCCTAGTGGTAGTGGATGACTACTCTCGGTACACTTGGGTGTTCTTTCTTCAAGACAAGGGAGAGACTCAAGAAATCTTCAAGAAGTTTACTACAAGAGCTCAAAATGAATTCGATGTGAAGATCAAGAAGATTAGAAGTGACAACGGCACCGAGTTCATCAACACAAAGATGGAAGACTATTGTGATGAAGTGGGGATCAAGCATGAAGTATCCGCCACATATACTCCACAACAAAATGGTGTTGTAGAGAGGAAGAACCGGACGCTCATAACTCTAGCAAGGTCTATGCTTGATGAGTACAGCACTCCAGAGAGGTTTTGGGCGGAGGCAATCAACACCGCATGCTATGCGGCCAATCGACTCTTCGTCCAAAGGCTATTGAAGAAGACCCCCTATGAGCTTGTCAATGGGAAGAAGCCGGATATCTCATTCTTCCGGGTTTTTGGTTGCAAAGTGTACATCTACAAGAAGCACCAACACTTGGGTAAATTCCAACGATGGTGTGACATTGGTTTCCTTATTAGTTATTCGCTTAAATCTAAGGCATACCGTGTATTTAACAAAGCCTCTGGCTTAGTTGAAGAAACACATGACTTGGAGTTTGATGAAACTAATGGCTCCCAAGGAGAGCTTGAGGATATTGATATAGGTGATGAACCCTTGAGGGAGGCAATGAAGAACATGCCAATTGGTGCTATCAACCCACAAGAGGTGGAAGAAGGCGAAGGTGAAGCTAATCAAGTTCCTTCTCCACCACACACGCCTCAAGTTGAAGAAGATCAAGTGAGGGAAGCTCAAGAAGATACCTTCATCCCTCAAGATCAAGCCGAGGCCGAAGCAAGCAATATTGAAGCACCACATCCCCCTCCTCAAGTTCATGATAGAAGATCTACACCTATCCTTCAAGCTCACCCCCATGACCAAATCATAGGGAGTCCATCAAAGGGAGTTATGACTCGCTCTAGAGTTGCATCTTATGTTGAACATCACTTGTTTATTTCCTTTGTTGAGCCTACTAGTGTTGAGGACGGACTTGCGGATCCGGATTGGGTGAATGCCATGCATGAAGAACTCAACAACTTCACTTGGAACCAAGTGTGGACACTTGAAGAAAGGCCAAAGGGCGCAAGAATCATTGGCACCAAATGGGTGTTTAGGAACAAGCAAAATGATCAAGGTGTTGTTGTGAGGAACAAGGCAAGATTGGTGGCAAAGGGGTTCTCTCAAGTAGAAGGACTTGATTTTGAAGAGACCTTTGCCCCGGTTGCAAGACTTGAAGCCATCCGTATCCTTTTGGCGTATGCTTCACATCACAAAATGAAACTCTTTCAAATGGATGTGAAGAGCGCCTTCTTAAATGGTTTCATCAATGAACTTGTCTATGTCTCACAACCTCTCGGGTTTGAAGACCCAAACTTTCCTAATCATGTGTATAGGTTGTCCAAGGCACTCTACAGATTGAAGCAAGCTCCAAGAACTTGGTATGAGAGGCTAAGGGACTTCCTACTCAAGAAGGGCTTCAAGATCGGGATCGTCGACACAACACTATTCACCAAGAAGCTTAATGGAGAGATCTTTGTTTGCCAAGTATATGTCAATGACATTATATTTGGGTCAACAAACCAAGATCATTGCAAGGAGTTTGGTGCATTGATGTCCAAGGAGTTCAAGATGTCAATGATTAACGAGCTAACCTTCTTCCTTGGCTTCCAAGTGAAGCAATTGAGGGAGGCACCTTCATATCTCAAGAGAAGTACACTCATGATGTGCTCAAGAAATTCAATATGGAGGATTGCAAGCCAATCAAGACCCCAATGCCTACTAATGGGCATCTCGATCTCGATGAGGTAGGTAAACCGATTGACCAAACTCTCTATCGTTCTATGATCGGTAGTTTACTTTACCTCACCGCATCTAAGCCGGATATCATGTTTAGTGTGTGTATGTGTGCTAGGTTTCAGGAAAGCTCTAAGGAGTCGCATCTATGTGCAGTTAAAAGAATCCTTAGGTACATAAGGCACACTCCTAGCATTGGTCTTTGGTATCCCAAAGGAGCTCCCTTCCAACTAGTTGGCTATTCCGATTCAGATTATGTTGGGTGTAAGGTTGATACGAAGAGCACCTCCTGCGGGTGCCACTTGCTAGGAAGATCACTTGTTTCTTGGTCCTCTAAGAAGCAAAATAGTGTGGCATTGTCAACCACCGAGGCGGAATACATTGCCATGGGATCAAGTTGGGCACAAATCTTATACATGACCCAAACACTTTTTGATTACGTTGTAATTTAAAAATATGTTCCACTCTTGTGTGATAATGAAAGCGCCGTAAAGCTTGCCAACAACCTGGTTCAACACTCTCGCAGCAAGCACATTGATATTTGCCATCACTTTCTTAGAGATCATGTGGCTAGGAAAGACATCACACTAGTTGGAGTTAAGAGCGAAGATCAATTGGCGGATATCTTCACTAAACCACTCGATGAAACAACCCTTTTTAGGTTGAGAAGTGAGTTAAATGTGCTTGATCACTCAAACTTCACTAAAAATGAGATTGTGTGAACCATGCATTCATTTGTAAGATAACATGTTTAATCTATAGTAATGCACATAGGCTTGGCTAACGCGGTCGGGATAACCGCCCTCAAGCGTGTCAAGAAGCCTTACTGCGGTTTAACTTGCAAGCAACCTAGATTCAAATTCCATATTGCATTGCATATGCATGTGTGTTGCTTGTTGCTTTCTTTTCGGTTAAGTTTGATCATCCTCTAGGTTCGTCACTTAGGGGGAGCATTCAAAGCTCTAGCTGTAGCTAATACCCCTCTTGTGTCCCTATGGTGATCCTTGGAGCTTTATTGAACTATTTTAATATGAAAACTAATTCTAGCCTATGGCAAACTATTTCTAAAATTGAAGGTTTGAGATGATGTGAACTAGGTTCTCGATCTTCCGTCAGTTCAAAATAACTATCGATTTGGTTGGAGAGAGACACATCGATTCGACTTCAGATCACAAAGACCGAACCCTACAATCTTAGCACCACGTCTCCTCTAGTTATCAACCGTGTCACAATCTGGTTGACCTCGCCAAGAAGGCTAATCCCTGCTGCAAATCGAAGAACACAAGTAAGAACAAGATAAAATGCAACTCAAATGAAGTGACAATTGCGGATATATGATTAAGATAAAGAGTTGGGGTCTCACAAACTGATGAAACGGCGAAACTGTTCTTAACAGAATAATCTAAGCAAAACCCAAACCCTAATGTAGGTGGAGGCTGTTGGTTATATGGTATAAGGGGCGTCCTAGGCCAGCGACTCAGGTCCCTAAGGTGGGCCAACTCGTTACAAAGCCCAATGGTCCAAAAGACGATGACGCAACGTCTGGACAGATTCTGGACGTCAACTTGTTTCAACGATTCCCGTTGACTCCGAAGGAACTTTGACATGAAACTAATTGGGTTGGTTTACTTATCAAATTATCTTTCCATCCATGTGTGTTTCATCGAAAACGGAGTCCGTATGCGACCTAGGCATCCGTTTTACCATTGGCTGCTCCTGGAGCCCGAGATGGACTCGAACTCGAATTGGATTGGGCCTCCAACTTGGGTTGGACGACCTTGCTGCCCTCCTAAGGTGGTGACCAAGGAGGAGGACGTCTTGGACCATCTTTGAGGTATTCTCCACATGTTTGGGATGTTGTCCTACTTGGGCCAGGGTCCAAGGTTGCATGACAAGCCCAAGACGACGTTGTAGCATCCCACAGAAATAGTAGTTGAGTGTCGTGATGATTTGAAGACTTGTCAACGTGATATTGAGGTGGGACCAGATCTATTTGAAAGCTTATCAAATAATTTTTCCAGCAAGTCCTCATTGACCTCAATCGCACTCTGGATGGATGAGTTATCGCCTTCCCAATGACACGCTGTTGGGTTGCCAACGAACCCAATGATGAACTTTGAAGACCTTGCACATTGAGACATATTTGTATATACAAACAAATATTGACATATATATATGTAGAACCAAGTGAGTTGTACAAAAAACCATTGTATAAATATAGGAATGAGCTCACCTTGTAATCTATGGTTGTGGTTGTATCCGAAGGTGTCATGTCCTCATCATTCTCCCCTTCTTGACAACAAACCGTCCTCGGTTTGAGTGTAGATGGAGGACATATTGTAGGTAGTAGCCAACATTGCTCCCCTTCTTGAAATTTAACCTATTTCTTAATAAGAAAACTTGGGGATCTCGACATAGTATGACTATAGAGATTGCAACCCTCTAATGGATCATATTGTTGCACAATAAAAGAAGATTTCAGATTTGAACAAATATAGACACGATGCACCATATACTCTCCTTTATAATTATATTTGCCAATAAAGTGATATGAACATTTAGACAACCATGACAATTCAACATATTTAAATTTCTCTTCCAAACTACTTAGAGCACACAAAGTATCAAACTCAATGTAACCCAACGTATTTAAAGAAGACAACAATTTTAGTTCATATTTTTCAGATGCAATTGGGAGTAAATTTCTATTTTCAGCAACAATATTTGTTTCCAAGACAGAACCACCATTAATCATAGCACTATCACACAACTCTTTTTTATCACAAAGAACAATAGAATCATTATCATGTGACAAAGGTAGATCAATAGAAGGTTCTACTATAGCATTAGCATCGTTGGTGAACAAATTCAACACATCAAGAGAGCTCTTACCAGAGTCAATTACCTGTTTTATCTGTGTCACGTTGTCCTCTTACTTGGATATATGCTGCAAAATATTAGTATTGACAAGAGGCAAAACAATATCTTTATTATCTAATAATTCAAATTTAGATGAAGAAATTGTGACTTGTGAAATAGTCCATTCTTTTCTAAAAGGCTCATTCTTTCTCCTCTCTGCTCTCTCAAGATATTCTCTAAAAATTTCAGCAGCTGTCAAAGGTACCATAGTAATTTTTCTACCATTGTATTTGAAACAATATTCATTAGAAATAATTTTGTGCTCCGCATTAATTTTAGATATCCAAGGTTTTCCTAGCAATAAATGACATGCTTGCATAGGTACTATGTCAAATTCTGCACTATCCTTATAAGAACCAATAGAAAACTCAATGCATGCAATTTCAGTTACCTTTATCTTATCCCAAGAATTTACCCATTGGATGTAGTATGGATGTGGATGTGGCTTTGTGGTCAGACAAAACTTCTCAACCAACTCTAAACTTGCAAGGTTGTTGTAGGTCTCGCCATCAATTATAATACGACAACGTCGTTCCTTCACAACAAAGTATATTTGGAACAAGTTGTTCAACTGGTTTTGCTCTGCCTTTTCCATTTGAGAGCTGAGCACTCACTATGCAAGCTCCATAGTACATGCGAGAGGTGGCGGTGATGACGTCGTTGTAGCAATGGAGGAGGCTGTAGTGCCCATATTTGCAATTATTTCATCCAACTTTGTAGAGAGTCGATCCAAAGTATCCTGCAATGCACTCTGAAAAAGAAACTCCTCATTTGACATTGTTAGAAAATCCAACTAAATGCCCTAACAACTATTTATGGGTCAGTGGAATCACACCCTCACACATGTTACCAAATTCTTACAAATGTTCTTACCAACGCAAAGCAGTGGACGGTACAACCGGCGGTCGATTGTGATACCTATGAGAGCGTAGCACCAAGATTGCAAGGGTCTTTTCTGTACTGATCGGAAGTATATATGTGGAGCTTGGGAGGCACACAAAGAGAAATTGTTGACACAAAAAGCGTCAGGATCTGCGAACACCTCGGGTTATTTCCCGAATTCGATATCCAAAGGTGTGCCAGTCAATTTGACCAGTTAATCGACAAGGACGATAACTAGAACAAGATCCAAATAAGACAACGGTGATACACCCGGATGTCAAAACTCAGACTTGATAAAGATAACTAGAGCAGTGCTGAACGAGACAACAGGGATGCGCCCGGATGTCAAGGCTCAGATTACTCCCACGCGGAACTTGCAAGGATTTGACAGAGGTCAAGGAGATGCAGCCCGTCGAAGCTTGAAGAACTCGTAGATAAACTAAGGCTAATGCAATTAAAAGGGTAAATTGCAATAAAGGTAAATAAGAGTAATTGATTTGTTTGATGTATGATTGATTGGATCTTTTTCACGACCCCTAGGTACATATTTATACTCCGGCAATGGGAGTTGTAGACAGACACGACTTGTACCTTTCCTAAACAAAACAAACTCCTATTTCAAAGGAAATAACTGATTCGCGCAGGAGTCAGACCCAAATAACAATACTATTTTCCTAAACAGACATCTCTACTTTCAAAGAAACAAACGACTCGTGCAAGAGTCGGACTCAAACTTCTATAACAATACTGGTATGAGATCACCAGTTTCCTTATGTCTTCTCTTCGATGAAACTTTCCATCGGCAGACTCTTCAATCCACAACTTTCTTTTATTGCCATCGGCAATCCTCTGCTGTCAATCAGCCGCCACGTCATCCTGTGCTCATCGGCATCATCTCTTCATCGGTAATGTCCCCAATCGGCCATTCCTCACTTCCATCGGCAACATCCTTATCAGCGATATCCTTATCAGCAAGAAACGTTTAGCTTCCATCGGCAACAAACTTATCCTTTTCGCAGCATTCACCTTCATCGGTAACATTGACCGATGACCTCCCGATGCTGATGGAAAACGGCTACCGATCAATGCAAGTCTTAGCTCATTTGACACATGCCGAAAAACGGTGTCAACACATGCCTCCCAATTTCGGAGTGTAGAATATCTTATGCGCCGAAATTTTCTCTACTGTAACCTTTCCCTCCAAGATACTTGCACGACCTCCTTGATTACCGCGCATAAAAATCGCAATTTATTAACAAAATTCCGCAACTGCAGTGCGAACAGTTGCAAGCCTAATCATATCTCCTCGATTGCCGCGCATACCCTTTCATATTCCTGCTCAGTGCAAAGAAAATTCCAAAATACCCCTGACCAGGCTTATAAAAGTTACCATCATCCAACCTGTTTTTCACCTTGAGCCTACATTCCCCTTCATTTGCCCCCATCTTCAACCTCGGCGACGACTCCGAAGAACAGTTCTGCAAACTCAAGCAACGACGACTTCCTCAAACAGAGCACGAACCGCAAGGACTTCCCCAGCTTCAATGGCGATCAACTTCAAAGTCCCCAGAGTAAATCCAATCTCTTCTTACTTTATCATCTGCAAGTTTCTTTCCCACATTAATTTCGTAATCCTTTTCCCCTTTTCCTTTTCTGATTTCTTCTGAAACCTAGGAAATGTACAACAAGGTTGTAATCCCTATTGAACAATCCAACTTCAACTGTCTGGGCCCAATGGGAAACCCCGATCCTACCAATCTGATCAACATAGAGACCAACCGCATCCCCTTCAGATCTAAATGCTTTAGCCTAGGGTTATGGAAAGATGCTTTCCGTTCATGGCCCAAACCCACCAAGGGATGGAAAAATTGGTACCTTAGAATAATCAGAACACAACAAGTTTACTGGTCAGAGCATAACCTGGACCAATGCATTAGACTCTCCATTGCCGATATGGAAAGGAACAAAAATATGATGATGGCTGCATCTTACTTTTGGTCCGATACAATGAATGCCTTCTTATTTAGACACGGGCCAGCTACTCCCACCCTTGCCGATGTGCATATGCTTACCGGCCTCGATGTCTTCTCTGCCGATACCCCCGCCCTATTCAATAGGAAGGCTGAGTATAAGGTAAACACATGCAATATCGGCGGCTGGACTGGTTACATCCAGGAATACCAAAAAACTGGATCGGTAGGTCAGAGGGAGCACGCCATCTTTTTGAACATGTGGCTAGAAAAGTTTATCTTCTGTAGCAGAACAGTCGGACCTACTACCATGTACCTTCTAGCAGCAGAGCTTCTGGCCGATGGAGCAAGACTTCCTCTTGGCCGATATCTCCTTGGATCGGTATATCATCTCCTTCATCAGGTATCTAGAAAGTTATTGCTAGGCGAGACTATCGGCAACCTCGGGGGCCCTTGGTGGTTTATCAACATGTGGTTAAACACACACATGTACAAGGTCCTTCAATTTGACTTGTTCAATCAGCAATTCCCAAGGGATATATCAGAAGATTATGTATACGATGATGATGAATCGGCAACTCGTCCCCCACTCAATTTTGGGGAAGCTATCATAGTGCTACCAGGAACCGATGCCAATGCAGATCAGTTTAGCAGGTTCTTCCAAAAGCTTTACAATGGAATCCCTGTCGCAGAATGGCTTTGGTGGCCTTATGTTGATGAGAACAACCGATTCCCGTTGTTATTCAACCTTAACGATTGGAATGTGCCACAGAATGAAACAATCATGAAGGCTAGCATTGTTCCCCGAGCTATTCCAGTCAACATCTTTGGAACCGGGAAGAACTCTCCTCCATCTTATGAGTTCTATTATCCATCGGCAACAACAAGGCAGTTGGCATTCGGCCAATTACCGATCAAACTCAGCTTCGCCAATGTGATAAAGCCAAGGGAAATTATCTCCAGTGCCATGGATTGGAACAGGATTGTCAACCTCTCTCCTCACACCGATACATCAAACATCGACCTATCCTCCTGGGCACCAACATCTTTTATGACAGAGTTATACAAATCCTGGTGGCAAGAATGGAGAAACCAACTGTTCGCCAAATCATCACACTACTATCGGCATTTGATCGACGCTGATTACATCATTCCCGATGATGCAGTAAGTTCTTAACTCTAGTACATTTCTCATTATCTTCTACCATCGGCATCTGACCCTCTTTTACTAAACAGGTTGACGATCCAATCCCTCAAACAAGCAAGAGCGGTAAACACTTCAATATTCGAAGAATGAGCCCCACATCTGTCATCGGTGACAAGGTTCCCACATTGGCTTCCTTCACACCTCAAAGGGTACCTAAAGTTACCCTTAAACCTAAGCCGATGCCTGCTAGGACCATCGCTTCTCCATCGGCTGCTCCTGCCATCTTGGCGTGAGCTTTTGCAGTAAGTTTTATTTCACTTATACCGATTATAAACTCTCATCGGCAATATTCACTTCATTCAACTTGCACCAAACATCTTTTACAGGCAACAAGGTCATCAGCAACTGCTCCGAATGTACAAACTTCTCCAACTCATGCTGCCGATGCCCCCCAAGCTTCGCAGCCGAAACGCGTCGGTTCACCAACCGCTGCTCCGAGGAAGAAGAGATGTCTGAGGCTAGCCACCCCATCTACACCACCAACTCCAATTGTATCACCAACCGTTGACGTACCAACAGTAGAGCCACTGTCGGCATCTATTCCTGAGCAGCCAATGGATGAAACTCCCGACCAGGGGACAATACCACCACTGCAAGATCCAGCTGCAACAGTATCGGCATCGGTACCAGCACCTACATCAAATGAACCTCCTGACCAGAGGACGGCAACATCGCCACAAAAACCAGCCACCACAGCAGAGGCAGCACCAGCAACAGCACCATCAGCACCAATCGTTCCTCCCGCGGAGGCAAGTTCATCGGCAACCATTGCCGATCTTCAAGATGATGCCACGCCAGCTATCTTCCCAAGCCCTGAGCAAGAAATCCGCTTCAAGATGGTAAGCCGACTGTCATAAAAACTTGCAGTATAAACTTATGATCGACAAATTTTAACTTTCTCCTTTTTAGGCCCAAGACTCCCCCGATAGCTTGTTCTCCTTCGGCGTCAACCTCCCCGACGAAGACGAAGACAAAGAAGGTTCTGCTCCAGCGAATAGCTTGTTCTCCTTCACCGTCAACCTTCCCGATGAAGATGAAAACGAAGAAAGCTCCGCCCCAGCTTTATCGGCAGATGTCAAACTCAAGCTTGAAACATTGCTATCATTACTACAACAAGACACATCCCATCTTGTCCAAGACTCTACTGCAGTAAAGATAGCTTTTAAAGACATCCAAGGCCATCTGTCTGCCGATACAGAAGAAACACTCTTTCAGGCAGCGTTTCTTGAGAGCAAACAACTCCAGTATCGAAGACTCTCTCGTCGCATAGCCGATAGGACTGCTCGATCAAAGCTTGAAGAAGAAATGCTTAAGTTCAAACAAGTTGCCGATGAGAAGCACAAAGGCATCGGCCAAGTAGAAGCTTCCGACGCCAATCTTGAGCAAGAGATCATTCACTTATCGACAAGGAGGGAAGAGTTGCTGACTGAACTGAAAAGGGTTGAAGAAGCCCTGAACATAGCCAGCCAAAAGAAAGCTCAACTGCCCGATGCCATCAAGGCTCTGCGACGAGAAAGAGACAGAAACGCCCGACAAGCTATCCTGCTGAAGAAGAAAATTAAACCAGTTGAAGGGTCTGCCGATGATGATGCTAGGGAGATGGAAGAAATAGAGCAAATTCGCCTGCGTGCGATATTAGCTATTCAATCCTTATTGTAATTTGCTACAATTCATCATATCGGCAAATATAACACTCGATTTTGCTTTGTAACATAATGTCAGTACGATGTTTACCGATGATTATATAACTTTTCCTTTCATCGGCACTCAACTGGGCGTTTTATGCATCCACCCAAATACTAGGGTAATATTTCTTCAAGTATTTACCGTTGATCGCTCTGGGAAACGTAACCCCTTCGAGAGTTTCCAAAATATATGCATTACCAGGAACAGACTGATTTATCCGAAACGGACCTTCCCAATTAGGAGACCATTTTCCAAACTTAGAACTCTTAGTCTCAATCGGCAAAATCAATTTCCACACCAGATCTCCATCGGCAAATTCTTTCACCTTCACCTTCTTGTCATACCACCTAGCAACCCTTTTCTTATTTTCTTCAATGCTGATCAAAGCCCTTAACCGATGACCTGCTAAGTCTTCTAACTTATCCTTCATAAGGGTATCATACTCATCGGCTGTCAATTGATCTTGAGAAAACAATCGCCTAGAACTAGTTTTAACTTCCCAAGGCAGAACAACATCGTGTCCACAGACCAACTGATACGGCGAAACTTTAGTTGCACCATGACACGCCATCCGATACGACCATAAGGCTTCATTTAACACTATATGCCACTTTCTAGGGTTTTCTTCAATCTTGCGTTTGATAAGCTTAATAACTCCTTTATTAGTTGCTTCAGCCTGACCGTTAGCTTGAGCATAATAAGGAGAAGAGTTTAATACCTTGAACCCCATACTAGCAGCAAATTCATCAAACTCTCCCGATGTGAACATGGTTCCTTGATCGGTAGTAATAGTTTGAGGAATACTGAATCGGTAAACAATGTGTTCTTTTACAAAATCTACCATGTTTGTCGATGTCACCTTCTTCAAAGGAATCACCTCTACCCATTTCGTGAAGTAATCGGTAGCAACGAGTATAAACTTATGCCCCTTGCTCGATGGTGGATAAATTTGGCCGATGAGATCAATAACCCATCCTCTAAACGGCCAAGGCTTGATTATAGGATTCATTGCCGATGCAGGTGCCCTCTGGACATTACCAAACTTCTGACAATCCTGGCACCCTTTAAAATAGTTGAAGCAATCTTCAAGAATTGTCGGTCAATAATATCCATTCCGCCTAATCATCCATTTCATCTTGAATGCCGATGCTTAGCTCTTCATCGGAATCCTCTTCTTGCTTAATGAAGGTCACCTTTTTATTCCAAGTTTTTCTGGGTTCAAAAGTCGTTACATCTTGATCGGCAATTCTCTGCACAAGGTGGCTCAGACTTTCAAACTCTTGAGACACATACTTGTCTTTGATGTGCGGCAGTAATCCTTGGAAGGCCAAATCTGCCAATTGCCGATCATCAAGCATCAAGCTGTAGCACTTGTTCTTCGTGTCTCGCAGCCTCTGGACAAAGCTCTCCACCGATTCATCGTTACGTTGCCTCAGCTTAACCAAATCGGTAATCTTCTTCTCATGTATGCCAGCGAAGAAGTATTTATGAAACTGCCTCTCCAGATCGGCCCATGTAATTACAGAGTTTGGAGGCAATGATATA
Source organism: Microstegium vimineum (assembly GCA_022036555.1). Taxonomy (NCBI): domain Eukaryota; kingdom Viridiplantae; phylum Streptophyta; class Magnoliopsida; order Poales; family Poaceae; genus Microstegium; species Microstegium vimineum. The sequence continues at coordinate 15,574,924 of CM039131.1, read as the reverse complement.
AACCATGTGAATGCCGATCTAGACAATGATGATGAGAACAATCTCACTCTTAGCTCTTCTCTGCTGGCAGCTTCTCCACACTGGATAATGAAGCGATTGATATGCTCCATCGTCGACGTATCATCTTGGCCAGAGAACTTGGTAAAATCCGACACCTTGTACCGATTTGGAAGAGGAATTAAATCATATGCCGGAGGATACGGTGTCCAATAAGAATATGTATTAACTTTGGGTTTAATACCGAATTGCTCTTTCATCACTTCGGCAATCTTATTGGTCCAATATGTATCCTGCTCTTGCTGACTCATTGGCTGGTTGTTGACTGGTGGAGCCGGCTGATGCACCCTTCAGGTCTTAGCAGAATATAATTTGGAATAGTTGGCATGGGCGCAGCACCAGTCGTCTGGACGTTATACATCGGCTGATTGGCCGATGGGTGACCTTGCATACTCACTGGATCATGCTATGGTATTACATTCATCGGTTGCTATACCGATGCTCAAGTGTTTGCTGGACTTCCGTAATGATACATTAGTATGCCAGGCTATTGAACCGACGGCTGATTGGTCCATCCAGGACTATAAATCATCGGCATGTGATTTACCGATGGCTGGTAGTTAACTGGCGCCTGCTGCTCCTGCCCTTTGGAGTAATCAACAAATTGGTTACCTTGATGTGTTAGTACTCCAGCTTGAGAATTTACTAGCATAGGCTGACTCCCAGTTGCTATGCTCTGTTGCATCGACACGACATTTGCCGATGGTGGCCTCAGAGATACTTTAGGAATCACCACCTGGAAGTCTTCTGATGACACTTGTACAGTTGGAGAAGACGTAGAGTAATGTATCATAGGAATCATCGGCTGTGATTGCATTGCCGATGCCATGGAGCCTTTCCAAGCTGAACTGTCTCCCTGCACCAAATTGGAACCAACGGATGGATTTGAAGGCATACCGTAACCCCACCAGTTGGCAGGAGCTAGATGATTCTGGTTAGCAGATCCCGACATTGCCGATGCCACTGGATCTGCACTAAGCTTGGTGACGCTTTCAGGACTTGGTCTTGGCGGTGTAGCCACATCGGCAGACGGATCCACAGGAGTAGAAGACGTCATTGGAGCTGCCGATGAGTTTATAGATGCCGATCCAGCCTGATGATATGCTGGACCAACATACTGGGGTGCTTGTCCTTCTTTGAAAGATTGCATAACAGCATTGTACACGGTATTGGACAACACATTGGAGTGGCTAATTAATGCTTGATTTAAGGCAGAATTAACCATCTCTTGCAACTTACAAGGATTGGCATCAAACGTGACCTGCCGTGGCAACGGCGGATCTTGCTTTTGGATGGCTTCGCCGCTCCTGCTTAGGCTGAAGGACTTCAGATACAATTGCTTGTATTCCCCCATAGCCCGCTCCATAGCCAGCTTCTGATCATCTTTTAGATCAGCTTCGGAGACTTCAATGACGTTCCTCTGGTTGACGTCAGTATGATCACCCATGATAGATGTATAATTGGTCCCACTGGGCGTGCCAAAAGAAATTGTTGACACAAAAAGCGTCAGGATCTGCGAACACCTCGGGTTATTACCCGAATTCGATATCCAAAGGTGTGCCAGTCAATTTGACCAGTTAATCGACAAGGACGATAACTAGAACAAGATCCAAATAAGACAACGGCGATACGCCCGGATGTCAAAACTCAGACTTGATCAAGATAACTAGAGCAGAGCTGAACGAGACAACAGGGATGCGCCCGGATGTCAAGGCTCAAATTACTCCCACGCGGAACTTGCAAGGATTTGATAGAGGTCAAGGAGATGCAGCCCGTCGAAGCTTGAAGAACTCGTAGATAAACTAAGGCTAATGCAATAAAAAGGGTAAATTGCAATAAAGGTAAATAAGAGTAATTGATTTGTTTGATGTATGATTGATTGGATCTTTTTCACGACCCCTAGGTACATATTTATACTCCGGCAATGGGAGTTGTAGACAGACACGACTTGTACCTTTCCTAAACAAAACAAACTCCTATTTCAAAGGAAATAACTGATTCGCGCAGGAGTCGGACCCAAATAACAATACTATTTTCCTATACAGACATCTCTACTTTCAAAGAAACAAACGACTCGTGCAAGAGTCGGACTCAAACTTCTATAACAATACTGGTATGAGAACACCAGTTTCCTTATGTCTTCTCTTCGATGAAACTTTCCATCGGCAGACTCTTCAATCCACAACTTCCTTTTATTGTCATCGGCAATCCTCTGCTGACAATCAGCCGCCACATCATCCTATGCTCATCGGCATCATCTCTTCATCGGTAATGTCCCCAATCGGCCATTCCTCACTTCCATCGGCAACATCCTTATCAGCAATATCCTTATCGGCAAGAAATGTTTAGCTTCCATCGGCAACAAACTTATCCTTTTCGCAGCATTCACCTTCATCGGTAACATTGACCGATGACCTCCCGATGCCGATGGAAAACGGCTACCGATCAATGCAAGTCTTAGCTCATTTGACACATGCCGAAAAATGGTGTCAACAGAAATATATATGTATGTGGCATACAAGTCAGTAACAGATAGCAATATTGAATAAATGTCCAGAGCACATGTCCTAGTTGCTGGTCTATACGTGTTCCTAGCACCAATTGTGACAAACAAGGAAGTGAAACAAAAATGAAAGGAAACAAATATGAAAGGTAGCAATGGATATGAACAAGGCAAAACAAACCACAAATTATAGAGCTTCTAGATGTTTCTTATGTGCTCCTCAGCAAGGATCACACAAGAGAAAACCACAAAAGATTTTGAGTTCAAATGATAAAAGATGTGGCCTATGGACAATCAAGATTGTGCTCTAAAAAGCATCCAAAACTTGTGGGCCTGAAAACTCAATGTTTCTGATCGAATTTCACAATTCTAATTTTTGCGATCCTAGCGTTGCTAGGATAAAACAGATCTAAAATGATTTGGCATTCTCTGTGGAAAAAAAAATCGGCCCGTTTCGAGTTCGGACGCAAAAGTTATGACTCTTTTATGGAAGGTAGTCCGAATCAGGGTTTATGTGGACACAAGATGCACAGATGGAGATACGAGATGACGATGGATGGGGGGATCAACACAAAAGAACAAGGAACATGATCTAAACCAGCAATAAGACGTTGGCCTAGGACACAAACTCAACACTACAGACTCTGAAATTGAATTATGCAAAGGCTATGGCGTGGAAGGGTTGTAGGATAGGAAAACGATATGGCACTGGACTATGAGACGGAGGTGAAAACACTCGAAATTAAGGGTAGATATGAACTTGACGGTATACCTGAAGCTTTGATTACCACTTGATGTGAACTAGGTTCCCGATCTTCCGTCAGTTCAAGATAACTATCGATTTGGTCGGAGAGAGACACATCGATCCGGCTTCAGATCACAAAGACTGAACCCTGCAACCTTAGCACCACGTCTCCTCTGGTTATCAATCGTGTCACAATCCAGTTGACCTCGCCAAGAAGGCTAATCCCTGCTGAGAATCGAAGAACACAGGCAAGAACAAGATAAAATGCAACTCAAATGAAGTGACAATTGCGGATATATGATTAAGATCAAGAGTTGGGGTCTCACAAACCGATGAAACGGCGAAACTGTTCTTAACAGAATAATCTAAGCAAAACCCAAACCCTAATGTAGGTGGCGGCTGCTGGTTATATGGTCTAAGGGGCATCCTAGGGCAGCCACTCATGTCCCTAAGGTGGGCCAACTCGTTACAAAGCCCAACGGTCCAAAAGACGACGACGCAGCGTCTGGACAGATTCTGGACGTCAACTTGTTTTGACGATTCCTGTTGACTTCGAAGGAACTTTGACATGAAACCAATTGGGTTGGTTTCCTTATCAAATTATATTTGCATCCATGTGTGTTTCATCGAAAATGGAGTCCGTATACGACCTGGGCATCCGTTTTACCATTGGCTGATCCTAGAGCCCGAGATGGACTCGAACTCGAATTGGATTGGGCCTCCAACTTGGGTTTGATGACCTTGCTGCCCTCCTAAGGTGGTGGCCAAGGAGGAGGACATTTTGGACCATCTTTGAGGTATTCTCCATATGTTTGGGACATTGTCCTACTTGGGCCAGGGTCCCAAGGTTGCATGACAAGCCCAAGACGACGTCGTAGCATCCCGCAGAAATTGTAGTTGAGTGTCGTGATGATTTGAAGACCTTGCCAATGTGATATTGAGGTGGGAGCAGATCTATTTGAATTCTTATCAAATAATCTTTCCATCAAGTCCTCATTGACCTCAATCGCACTCTGGATGGATGAGTTATCGCCTTCCCAATGACACGCTGTTGGGTTGCCAACGAACTAAATGATGAACTTTGAAGACCTTGCACATTGAGACATATTTGTATCTACAAGCAAATATTGACATATACATGTAGAACCAAGTGAGTTGTACCAAAAACCATTGTGTAAATGTAGGAATGAGCTCACCTTGTAATCTATGGTTGTGGTTGTATCCGAAGGTGTCATGTCCTCATCATGAGGGATGGTTCTTATGCCAGCTCCAACAAGTGTTTCTTTCTGCTCTTTTGTGTTGGTACTTGGCTAAGAGAAAAGATTGGAGAGAAAGACATGAAAATTCAAAGCAAAACAAACTCCGGACTACCCTTCGGACAACTTTCAATAGTCCGATGCTTACCTCCGGACCAGAGTCCGGAGCCTAGTGTCTCTCTGTTCCAAAAACACATCTCCAAGTCAACCGTCGGACCACCTTCAATAGTCCGACGCTCACCCTCTGGACCAGATTCCGGAGCCTCGGCACTCCCTGCTCATTTTGTTCTGGCTCTGGTCAGTGCGTCGGACCACCTGTCCGGTGCACTGTCGGACCAATTCTTCACTGGTTTCCTTGGTCCGGTGCTCTGGTCAGCTTTGCACAGTTCCAGTCAAACACCTCCGGACTACCTGTAATAGTCCGATGGTGTCCTCCGGACCAGAGTCCGGAGCTTTGGTACTCCCTGCATAAATCTTTCCAAACCCCGTCCTACCTACCATTGGACCACCCTTCAGACCATTACAAGTGGTCCGACACTCAGTTTTTTCGTGTAAATCCCCTGCGGGTCCTCTGTTTGGCAGTTACCTTTCTCCACTCGTTCGTACGCCGCGCCACCGACAATCTGCTCACCCTCGCTCTGCCAGCTCTCTCTTGCCGCCCTCTCCGCCGGTGAGCCCTCACCGGAGCTCCGCCGCGCCTCCATTGCTCCACCGCTCCTTCCTACGCTCCCTCTGCTCTGTTCTGCTCGCGCCGCCAGCAGCAGCAGCTGCGCCCGCCGCTAGTAGAGCCGCCCCAACTAGCTCACCGTAGAGATCCCTCCCGTCGGCGACCCTGCTCCAAAGCTCCTCCACTACTTTCCTGCCAGCAGGGATTCCAGCTAGGGACTCCCCCTACCAAGTCACCAGCCACACTGGTTCCCCCACCTAGGGTTTGCCTAACCCTAGGTTTGGGGATTTCGTCAATTCGTCTCTTGCCGAATTCAACACGTCATCGTCATCGATTTGTCACTGCCTAGGGTATGCCTTTGATCACGGTTTTAGCGATTTGTCTAGCCCTTGATCAATTCATGCTCTAGCTAATATACCTTGACCATTCCATTCCACTCAATTTCCACTCCAATTCACTAATGCTTGTCACTAATTGTAATTCACAGTTGGTGAATCCCTTGTGGAGTGTGATTCAGAGTTTGCATTGCTTTGATTAGTATGCTCGCTTACCTCAGGTACCATGGCAGAGTTCATTCTATTTCTTATCTAAAATGCTTGCTTCCATACGATATCTCATCTCTAGAAATTATATATGCTTATATATCGTGTCTATTCTATCTAGCAACGTCAGTGGTAGTGAAACTCGGGGCAAAGCTTGCGAGTATGGATTGAGGCAAAGCCTCAGAAGGTTCAGTCCAGCTCTCTGTTAGTGGTTCAGTGATTGATACTTGCAGTTGACAGATTGACAGTGATTCTGGTTTTCTGGCACTGGTTTCTGGTAGTTTCTCTTGACAGTGTGATAGTAGTTCCTTTGCTTGTCAGAGATGAGTCGTGCACCTACGGTCAGTGGCTCTGGTGGTGATGATGCTCCTCCCCCTCATCATCCTCCTAAGGACAAGGGGAAGAAGCAGTTGGTTGAGAAGCCTAAGAAGAAGAAGAGGAATTTGACAAAGGCCGAGTAGGCTGAGGTAGTGGTAGATGCAGCAGACCGCGCAAAGCGAGGTGGTTGCCGAGGCTCAGTGCGTATCGATGTCCCTCCGCGGGCTCTTCCAACTCAATCAACGACAGAGACAGTTGGTTCTCCAGCACTGGCTGCTGGTGAGGCTCCTACAGTAACACTTGTGGACTCTCCTACTCGTCACACCCGTACTTGGTACCCTCGGGCTGCCTCTCGCATCGAGGAACCAAAGCGTAGTGATCGTCCACCACCGACAGCTGCTTCTACTCCTACACCTGCTACAACACCTCCAGTTCACCTCGACCTGAGGAACATTACAACAAAGCAGGTTTGGAAGCTTCGGTTTCTTGAGCTTGAGCAGTGGTGCCCCGATCAGCGTGATCCGAGAGCTTCACCGGGTTGGCATACCCCGCTCATGGAGGATTTATACACAGCAGTCTGCTTGCCAGCATTCAGCTTCGTCCTCACAAAGTTTGCTCCTTGGAGAGCATAGCGGCGATTGCTGGAGAAGAGATCCGCCCTTTTCTCACGTACCTTCCAGGACTCGCCGACCTTCTTGGTGGATCCGGCAGCTACATTGAGCGATGGGTGAGAGAGTTCTATGCTTCAGTCTAGATTGAGCCTACTCACCGATTCATGCAGTATACCTTCAGAGGCATTCCACACAGATTGTACTTGTCTCAGCTCAGAGAGACACTACACCTCACTACCTCAGATTACTGTCCCCACGATGATTTTTACAGAGGTCTTCAGTTGCCACGCCGTGCTCGAGGTGGTCTCACTCTTTCAGCTCAGAAGATTGCTCCTATCTTCAGGAAGCCCTTTGGGGAAGGCAGTCCACGCACACCAGCTGAGCTTACACCCATTGCTCATCGGTTGAACGAGGTTCTTCGTCGCACCTTGTTGCCTCGCACCGGCTACAAGGAAGGTCTGACAATCCTCCAACTGTTCTTGCTTCACGCTCTTGTCACTTAGACACCTTTCGACATTGTAGACTTTATAGTGGCAGAGATAGAGGATGTTGTGTCAGACGACTTGAGAGCTAGGCGTCAGATGCCTTATGCTCACTGGATCAGTTCTATTCTAGCTCAGAGGCTTGTGGGGTAAAACCCCGGGATTCGTGATATGATTGATAAGTCAGGGGATGAATTCCCAGAGTATAAGATTATTTCTTCAGTTGACAGTTGACTGGGCAGCCGGGCACTTCGTCAGGTCAGACTCCAGATAGCACCGCCGGATATGGCTGATGTTGATGCTTAGGACGAGGGGATTAGAGGCATTCAATAGTAGGAGCTTGAGGAGCTTGCCACTCAGGAGGTAGAAGGTGCAGCTGTTGACACTTCCTCTGACAGCTCCGACGCAGACTACTAGCCCATTCCCCCTATGCCCGCAAGGGCTCACGACGCTGAGGCTGGTGGTTCTGGTACTAGTTCTACTTCAGAGACTTTGATTGTGAAGATACTTGATCGAATCCAGGAGCAGCAGGGCTCTCTAGTTTCTGCAGTCTCTTAGGTCCACCAGCGATAGGATGAGATGCAGCGCCAGACTCAGGAGCATCACTTTGAGATGCAGCAGCAGATGCTCGCTATGCAGTTAGTCTCAGCACCTCCAGCTCTAGTCTCAGCAGATTCAGGCGCAAAACATGGCTTTCATGGAACACATGATGAAGTGGACATATGCACCACCACTTGAGTTCCCCACAACTCCATAGATACAGATGCTCAGTCAGACACCGCCAGTTGGCCCCTCAGTGGCCCCTCTACGAGTTCTTGGCCCCGTTGCGGGTTCTTAGCAGACAGTTGTCTGTGTCTGTCAGCCTTTCAGTTACTCTCACCCCCGCCAGACAGTCCAGTGGACTTCAGGGTGCCGGACTGACCTCCCCGTTCTAGTCGCCGCCGACATAGGTCACCCAGTGGTTAGAAACCCTTGGCCCATCCCAACAGTTCACTCCCCTCACTACCGGCTTCACACCGTTGTCGGCTTCATTGGGTTTGACTGCCAAGGACCTCTCAACATCATTCAGTGACGTCACCAGGCAGCCGTCCCCACTGGTGAGGAGATAGCAGCCGAGATAGAGGCAGAGCTTATTGCACCGACAACAGATCAACACCGTTCTTCAGTTGCTTCATCTGAGGCTACACTTGACAGTCGGGTTCCAGCTGTCTCCACTCGTCCCAGTGCTATTGTGACATGCCACCGCCATTACCTCCACTCCTCTACAGCCTGAGCAGCCACCGGTAGTTGAGACTCCAGGAGAGTCAGTGCCAGAGGCACACCCGGTCACCGTAGCTCCAGAGGCACCGACAGAGATAGTGGAAGATACTACTCCTACTCCTGCCCCAGCTCCAGCTCCAGACACTTTGGCAGCAGAGTTAGCCGGCACGTCAGTTTCTGTCCCCAGACCGCTTCACTTCCAGTTCTAGCTACTCAGGGGGAGGACTCAGATGATGAGACTTACTTGTCAGAGTTCCGCATGCTCAACCGTTCCACGGCTGCTTCCACTCCGCCTCCAGACGCTTAGACTTTGGTGCTTAGATGCCAAAGCGGGAGAGGGAGAGTCGAGTATGGGCTAGCTTTAGGGGGAGCTAGTAGGATTCGTTCTTTTGATGTGTTAATACTCTATCGCATCATGCATCACGTTTACCGTCTTTTAAGCATTTGTGATATATGTGTGTGATGTTTGAGACTTGATGGTTGTGTGACATGTGTGTGAACTCTTTATATATGTTCACTTGGTTGTGCTATATTGCTTCCGTGCTAATCTCTGATCTTTTGGCTATAGCATATCCTTTGAAATCAAGTACTATTCTCAATTCATATCCTTTGTGCTTGTCATGGCTTGAATGGTTTAGGCATGTATATGTCTTTCTTATCACTAACCCATGCCTATCTCATGTCAAGTCATGTTTCTCTTATCAAAATTCACTCATATTCTATACTCGAGCTTGTATTATCGTCAATCACCTAAAAGGGGGAGATTGAAGAATCATGGTCCCTTGTGTTTAGGAGATTAACGACAATGCTACGTCACTATGACTAACGTGTGTTTTGCAGAGGCAAAGTCATTTGAGTTAGGTCATATGTGATGCTAGATGAATGGGCTTAATGGTTATTCATACCCCCAAGATGGAAATCGTTTCAGTTTCAAAGGATGGATATACAAGTTGAAGACTAGGCTAGTTCTTAGTGCCATGAGGTTGAGAAGGGCACTAAGTATAGACTAGGACTTTGTTTTTACTTTGACCGTACTATAAAGGGGGGTATGAGGTTAGTAGCTTGACCTAGGAGAGTTTGGGAAATTTGGTGTATGCACACTTGTCACAACTAGTCCTAGAGACCCTGCTATCAACCCTTGAGTTGCCTTTAGATGGTAGGAGCAAAACCCCTTCAAGAGACTTGGTGAGAAGAGGTGAAGAAGGGGGGTGAAAGTGGCTTCGGACCAGTTTGCCAAGGAGGCTCCGGACCATTGCAAGTGGTCCGGTGGTCCTGCCTTAGGCAGAGTTCAGTGGAAGAAGCTCCGGACCACCGGTCTGGAGGGCACCGGACTAATGTTGAGTTGTCCGGTGGCCATGAGTTCATGAGTGAGCCTGAGAAAAGGCTTCAGACTAGTCCGATGGCTAGTCCGATGGTGCTCAGCAGAAGATTAAAAGCACACAGTATGTACCTAGGCTCCAGACCAGAGGCTCCGGACTAGGCACCGGACTAATGCAAGTGGTCCGGTGGTCCCTGTTTCAGTGCAGATTTGGATCTGCCTGTGTGCTCCGGACCAGAAGTAATGGTCCGATGGTTAGGCTACGGACTAGTCCGGTGCTTACGCAGAAAAGAGAAAAAAAGCATAAAACGGCTAGTTTTGGAGGTGGGGACTATTTATAGCTACCCATTTCGTCCAAGTACGCTCTCGTGGCCATTGTTACACCTGGAGGAACCTTGAGAGAGTTCTTGGAGAGCCAAGTGCCTAGTGAGGGAGAAATTTGAGAGATTCCATTTTGTTCTTCCCTCCTAGAGTGATTAGGAGTGACTTGTGTGCATCCATCCATCTTCCTAGGCTTGAGTTGGTCAAGGAAGGTCTTGTGCTTGTTACTCTTGGTGTTCGATAGCACCTAGACGGTTTGGTGGTGATCGGAGGAAGGTGATCGTCGGAAGATTGTTGTCAGCCCTTCTCCAAGCTTCTGTGATCAGTTGTGGGCGATTCACCGAGCCGGAGTGGCGAAGAATCAGCCCGTAGAGAGCACTCATCCCTTGCGCGGGATTATGGGGGAGCTATACCTTGTGAGGTGCTCCAACTAGGACTAGGGGGGAGTGTCAACTCCTTGATACCTCGGGAAAACATCGTCGTGTCACAATTCTCTTTCCGTAGCTCTTTACTTACATGCTTTACATTCCGTTGTGCTCTTACCGTTCCTACTAGAATTGCATAGGTTGTCTTTCCTTTCATATGACTTGCTACCGATTTCTAGTTAGGACACACTTCCGGTAGGCACTAGGGGGTGATTGACATTGTTAGGTTTTAATATTGTTTTAGAAATTTGAAAGAAGCCCAATTCACCCCCCTCTTGGGCATCTTGATCCTTTCATCTAGGATGAGACATACCTCTATAGAGTATGCAGTGATGGATTGCTAAGAATTTGCTAAGAAGATGTGTACCTATGGAGGAGGCAATCAAAATTATGGAGAAATGCCATGGAGCAGAATACGAAGGTCACTATGGAGCATTCAGAACTCATGCTAAGATCTGGCAAAGTGGTTTCTACTGGCCAACCATGTACACGGATACCCACGATTATGTCAGAAAATGTGCAAGGTGCCAGAAGCACGGGAACATCAATACCCGAGATGCCATGCCACTCACCAACAACCTACAAGTTGAGCTCTTTGATGTCTGGGGCATCGACTATATGTGACCCTTTCCTCCTTCAAAGGGGGGTGAGTACATCTTAGTAGCGATGGACTATGTGTCCAAGTGGATAGAAGCAATACCCTGCCGCAAAGCAGATTCAGCCAACTCAAAAAGAATGTTCCATGAAGTGATATTCCCCATATTTGGAACTCTAAAGTTAGTCATAAATGATGGGGGATCTCACTTCATTGATAAAGGCTTCCACCAGTTCCTCGCTGATCAAGGAATTCGTCACAATGTTGCAACTCCATACCATCCTCAAACCAGTGGTCAAACAGAAACATCCAACAAACAAATCAAGAACATTCTACAGAAGACCGTAGATTAGATGGGTACAGCCTGGAACACTAGTAGAAATATGATCTTCAGTGACGATTTTCTAGTGACGCTGGTAACTTTGGTCACAAAATGATATCTTTCTATGACAAAAACTTTGGTTTCGTCACAAGGTACTCAGGACGAAGTTTTGGCTTGACTTTTAATGACGAAAGCGGTAGGAACGTCATGTATTACCAAATTGGAATCATAATAGATCATGTTGTCGATGAGCTTCATTGTAATGATGAAAATATTCGTCACAGATTATGTTTTGATATGGCCATAGATACTTTTCCACATTTGGCCCACGTAGTGATGAAACGAATTGGTCACAAATTAGTTCTTTTAACGTGCACCACTTGACGGTGTTCGGTTAACAGTAGCCTGGACCTTTTATTTTTGCAAAAAAATGCGCTCGTCGAGCTTTGATCTTGCGACCTGGCGCTAGGCGGGTAACAACATTAGTTACCACTGGGCTACTCGACCACGCTTGAAAAAAGAAAGAAAGTTTGCGTATTTGTAAGGTTGCAACAACATAATAATTGAATGGATCACATGACCTGGGCCATAGATAGACCCATGATCGGCCATCATCGACGACGTGACCTAATTAACCCCCCCCCATCGACGTCGGCCATCATCGACGACGCGACCTAAACGTACCATGGACGACCGACGCTAGGACTGGAGAATAACAACGTCGGCATTGTTGCGCGGGGAAAGCAAGAGATTAATAATTAATTGGTCGCTGGTACGTAAGGTTTGATTTGTGTTCGAATTTTGTTGATATATACATGAGTTAGATGTGGTTTTGAATTGTGTTTACTTCAATCATAGTTAGGGAGTTAATACCAGCCATGTTACTTTTATTGTGACAAGAGATGGATAGAAGTTGGGTTTTTGGGAAACAATTCACTCCTGCATATGTGAAGGGAGTTGAAGAGTTTATGAAATTTGTTAGTGAAAGATACCCCGAAGACAAACACATCCGTTGTCTATGCATCAATTGTCATAATCGAAGGCTGATGCATCAGACTCAAGTAGAAACCCATATACACATTTCTGGAATGTCACCTACATACACCAGGTGGATTCATCATGGGGAGCCTACAAATGTTGTAATTGATGATGACAGTATAGATCAGAAGGCCGAAGGACATGATCATGACTTTGGGATACATGTGGATGGGGACAATGATGTTTACAATGATGATCATGGAGTACTAGAAATGATAGGCGAACTGTTTGCAGCGGCTGAGGCTGATGGAGAACAGCCAAGTTTTGGAAGAGTTCTTGAAGATGCGAAGAAGGCGCTTAGCCTGGGTTCTAGCCATTTAAAATTTTCCTTTATGGTGAGAATGTTGTATATGAAGTCTCGTTATTGAATCAGCAATACAACATTTACCGCAATGAGGCTGCTGTCAGATGGATACCCTCAGAGTGAGTTGTCAAAATCATATGATGAGGCCAAGAAATATCTTAAAGAATTGGGCCTCGCATTCGAAAACATCCATGTCTGCACCAACAACTTTGTGTTGTTTCGTAAGGATTATGCTAACTTGAAAGTGTGCCCAGTATGCAAGGAGTCCAGATGGAAAGATGAAACAGGGACGAAGCAGGTTCCACATAAGGTTTTGAGGCACTTTCCACTCTTGCCAAGGTTGAAAAGAATTTATCCTTCGAAACGAACTTCTGAGGAAACACAATGGCACAAGAAAGTGCGGAAGCCAATCGACAACGTGATGAGCCATCCAGCTGATGGGGAAGCATGGAAGGACTTTGACAGGAGGGAACCAACTTTTGCAGCTAATCCGAGGAACCTGAGGCTTTCCTTAGCTACCAACGGATTCAATCCATTTGGCAACATGAGTACACAATACAATATGTGGCCAGTGCTTCTGACACCGTTGAATCTCCCACCATGGGAATGTGTGAATCCAGCAAACCGCTTTATGTCTTTACTCATCCTAGGTCCAAGATCTCTAGGAAAGGATTTTGATTTGTTCCTTGAGCCCCTAATCGAAGAACTGCTCGAGCTATGGAAGGGTGTCAGTACCTTAGATGCATGTACAGGTAAGAAGTTCAAGTTTCGTGCTGCTGTGCTATGGTGTGTACATGATTATCCAGCATTGGGCACGTTATCTGGGCGAACAACAAAAGGGTATTATGCATGTATTCATTGCGACAAGGATCCATTGCCTTGGGGAATAAGGAACAAGATATGCTACATTGGACATCGTCGTTACCTTAAAATAACACACGAATGGCGGAACAACTTGGCTTTTGATGGTTAGCATGAAAAGAAAGATCAACCTGACAAGTTTACTGTGGAGGAGGTCCGAGGTCCGACAGGAGCTAGACAAGGTGAAAGATGTCAGGTCAGGGAAGCATGACGAGATTATTACTAGAAATAAAAGGAAGCGCAGTGACGGTCCAAAGATTTATAGCCGCAAAAGTGGGTTGTGGAGATTGCCATATTGGGAACATTTGAAGCTTCCACATAATCTCGATGTGATGCACATTGAGAAGAATGTATGTGAAAATATTCTTGGCACATTACTCAATATAGTAGGCAAGTCCATGGACACACAAAATGCTAGGCTAGATTTGTATGATATGGGCATAAGACATGAGTTGCACTTATAGGAGGATAGAAACTCTATCTGCAAGGCTCCACCTGCTCCATATGTGTTGGGAAAGGATCAAAAAGTCAAGTTTTGCAAGTTTCTCAAAGGTATCAACTTTCCTGATGGATATGCGACTAACCTAGCAAGATACATAAGTGAAGATGGTTCAAGGGTGGTTGGAAAGCTGAAGACAAATTCTTGCCACATACTCCTGCAAAGAATCATACCTGCTGGCCTTAGAGGACTAGTGAGGAAGGATGTATATGAAGCAATTGCAGAGCTAGGGACCTTCTTCAGGGAATTATACAGTAGAAATCTAAGGATAGATGTTGTGAAATGGCTGAAAGAAGAAATTCCATTGATCCTATGCAAGCTTGAGAAAATCTTTCGACCTTCCTTCTTTGATGTCATGGTGCACCTGTGTGTCCACCATCCTGACGAGGCACTGCTTAGAGGACCTGTTCAATATGGATGGATGTACCCAATAGAAAGGCAACTAGGCACTTTGAAGAATTTTGTAAGGAACAGGGCTAGGCCGGAAGGATCAATTGCTGAGGCATATATGGCAAATGACACCTTGACCTTTGTTCTAGGTACATGGAGGATTTTGACACTAAATTTAACCAGGACGACGATAGTGGTACAGAGATGACATTGCCAATGACATATCTGTTTTTAAGCATGGTGCTACTCTTGTTGGAGCTAATAGGACCGAGTACATTGATCATGCTATCATGAATAAGTTAGTTTGGTATGTGCTACATAATGCTGAAGAAGCAAAGGAATATTTGGAGTAAGTATGTTTGAGATTTAGTTTGTGCTTTATTTTTAAAATTTGGAATCATTCTTACGAATCGATTTTTTTCCTACAACATGTACAGGGAGGAAGTAGTGCAGCAAGGTGCACGTCTAGATGAAGTAGATCAAATGGTCGAATAGGGATTTGCAAAGTGGTTTAAGTCCCGTGTAAGTCACTCAACACTTTGTTTATAAACATAGTAAATGCATTATTATCCATATGTAAATGGTGGCCTGAGTAATTTTGTTGCAACAGATTGAAAACAAGCGCAGTGAGAATCCAGAATCGGTTAGTGAAGGACTATGGGCACTGTCATGTGGTCCAGTTCAACGAGTTAAGATTAGTGCAGGTTGCAAGATTAATGGAGTGTGGTATAGCACTGCAGATCGTGAGAAGTTCATGCAGACACAAAACAATGGTGTTATGACTGAAGGTTACATGCTGGAAATAGCATAGATTTTTATGGTGTCCTTAAAGAGGTTATTGAGTTGCTATATCCCTCAGATTATCAAGTTCGTCGGTCGGTGGTTCTATTTCGATGCGATTGGTATAACCAAGTAGGCAAGACTATGGGCCTACGAGATGACAAACATTTTAAATCCATCAATGTGGAATCATTTTGGTACAAGACTGATCCTTTCATATTGGCAGAGCAAGCAAAAAAGGTATTTTATCTGCAAGATACAACTCCACAATGTAGAGATTGACGAGTTGTGTAGAAATTTGAACATAGGAATATTTATGATGTGGTTGAAATAGAACAGACAGTCATGATGTGCATCAGGATGATGATTGTTCTGATACTGAACATGTAGTGCAAGAAGGTGATGATAATGAGGTTTTGCACAATGTTGAAGGTGGACAAGCCACTATAATTGAAGGCAATTTACAAGAAATTATGAGAAACAAGAAGGAAGCTACTATTAATCTTGAAGAGAGTGAGAATGAGGATGATGATGATACAGTGGAGCAATATTGTAGTGATGCTGGCATTGACAACAATGATGTCATGTCCACATATGATGAAGATGATGATTTGTAGTATGGATACTGGGTTGGACTTTATGCAAATAGTTCAGTAGAGTTTTTTTGTTGAGTTCAGTTTTTTTCCTCAGAATTATAGTTGACATTATTTGACAGCAGAGAGTTATATGAGTTGAGATTATATTACATCACATAATTATATGAATTCTGATTATTGTATATCACAGTTATATATAAGATCACTAGAAAAACCATCAGGCTGCTATGACACAAAGCAGATTAGATAAACATTAATGCTATAAGATTCTTACATCCATCACCAAGTGAGACTTAAGTTCATACATCGAACACTAGTTCCTAAGTTATTCATACTTCCATCACTATATCCTAAAAGACTACATAACAGTACCACATATTGAGCTAGGACTACGAGGTTCATCCAAAACACTTCCTCATACATCCAAAAAACCAAGAAAAAGCCATCTAGGTGCTTCATAGTAGTCTGCATCATATATGTACAATTAGACGTCGAGGTGCTTCCACCAGACTTGCCTAACCTACTTCTTCTTCTCCAGTTGCTTCACCCGATGCTTTAGTCGCTCAATCGTCTTGTCCTTGTCCTTCAACTCCTCCAGCAGACATTCCACGCAAATCTGCACAGAGATGCCAACATGTATATCACTAAGAGACAAACACAATAGATAAGATGCACAAAGGAACAAAGCATATACCATGTGAAATCAAGAAGATTGCACAAACCACATTGATTATCTGATAT
Source organism: Microstegium vimineum (assembly GCA_022036555.1). Classification (NCBI taxonomy): domain Eukaryota; kingdom Viridiplantae; phylum Streptophyta; class Magnoliopsida; order Poales; family Poaceae; genus Microstegium; species Microstegium vimineum. The sequence continues at coordinate 15,558,293 of CM039131.1, read as the reverse complement.
CCTAGCAGCAACTTCTACATATAGACGATTTCAACAACAAATCCTACATACCTTAGGGTCGTGGTCTTCATCCTCCGTTTCCCAATCGGAGTCGTCAGAGGTAGAGTAACCGGACATTTCAGAGTCGTCGATCTCGATAATGGGAACACCCCTCCATTCTGAGGCTTCTGCGAGGTTGGACCTCGCTTGGACGGCGTCCCGGGGAGTACGCTGCACCGCTAAGATAGGACTCTGGGCCTGTACTCCTCCCCGGCGATGACGACTCGTCTTCGCCGTGGCCATAGGCGGGGTGGCCGGCAACGCCAGACCACTGAACCTGCCCTTTGCATTCCCGCTGTTGTGATTTCGCACGCTCCGACTGCTCTGGATTGTGTTTCCTAGGAGCCATTCTCCCTCAGCAGCGGCGACGACGGCGGTTGTGGAAAACCCTAGGCGGAGGCTGCAGTGGCGGATGTGGAGGTACAGGGAGGGTCACGGATGCGGGTTCTGTTTATGTAACTGGCACCATTGATTTTGGTTATATAAAGTCATGCCTGATTCCTTACGACAATTTTTCAATGGAGCAATGGTTTGGGTAACACAGTTTCATCTGCAGCTCCAGAGTTCGAAGCTTACAGGAGCCAATTTTTTTTGTATATTTTCCTTTTTGACTTTTTGTTTTATTTTCTAGGTGGCAAACTTTTATATAGCGCAATGATTATTACTAATTTTCATAAAGTTAAATTCCTAGATACGTCACTCATCAATATATAAGTAAGTTAGCCACCATATAAGTTGGACAACATATAAATAGATAAAAGATATATATATATATATATATATTATTGCATAATAATTAAGGTATGACTTAAGTTCGCCGATTACATAAGTTCAGAACATAGTGCCAATACAACTTCAGAACATAAGTACTTCAATTACATACTAATTTCTAGGATTAGCCACCAAAATACTTCTTCGGCCTTCTTCCTAATCAGGCTTAGTCGTCCAATCTATCGAATCTACGAAAATACTTGCGCTTGAGGAGGACACGAACATTCTCGGCCTTCTTCCTGATCTATCAATTCACAAATGGGCAAGTTAGCATCTATATAATTGAAATTTACAAAAGTTATGTTGCGGGAGCCATATATATCACCTCTCTGTTCCTCGCCATTGGTCAGTCTTTTGTCTCCTCATCACTGTCATGACTAAATGAGCAATGAATCGTAATCTTCTCACTGATTACGACCACATGGTTGTGATCAGTATCCTTCATGAACAAAATCAAAGTATGTAATCACGAAACATACATCATGAACCCAATGAACATGTATCGAACCAATCAACTCAGTATTGAACTAATTTATACAATGCACGGTGCAAGGTGCAGGGAAATCCCAATTCCAAGCCACAGAAAACCCCAAGTAGCACACAGAAAACCCCAAAGTTTCGAACCCTAACCTCTTCTTGGGGAAGCACCTCGAGAACCACATCGGGATGCCCATCCGCCTAAATGCGTGTGGCTGTCGGCGTCCTCCTCCTCGGACGCGCGTTCCTAGTACCAGCAGCGCCGGCGACGAACCTCCCGTACTCGTCGCGTTTCTGCTTAGCAGAGTGGTGATCCACTGAAGGCGTATCAATGGCGGCGGCGGCAACAGGAGGGGAGGCTGGGAAATCATCTTCGAAGATGCGGGAGCGGGTTGCCCTAACCATGGTCGCGATGGAGGAAGACGATGCTAGAGAGGGAGGCAGCAATGGAGGAAGACAATGTGACAAGAATGAGGCAGAGCGCGCCGGAGTTGATGGGACAGATTGGGAGTTGAATTGGGTGGAAGCCTCCACCGCCGCTTCACTGATGCAGGTAAAGTGAGACACATTTAGTAATCTTTCACTGAATCGTGGACCCCAGCAACATTGGACCCAGGCATCATTGAGGCTTCATAGAGCAAATTGGGTATGTCATGTTACCGGCAAGAACAGGGGGCAAACTTCATACTGAGTTGATCATCCATCGCTCACACGTACCCTTGTCACTAAGAAGTGAGAGATGTTGTACCACTTTCTCTGAATCATTTGAAACTTTTTTGGATGATTATGGAGGCATCCCATGATGTTGTATGCATTTGTGGAATTTTTAGAACTAGCTTACCTATCAATTTAATTATGTTTGATTTACTCAAGAATAAATGGAAAAAACACCCCTAAGGTAAGTAGAAAATATGAAAACTTGCATGTACTCTTCATTATTTTGTATAATGTTATTAAAAAAATTTCAAATCATTTCAAAAAAATTTGGGATCCTTGCTAACTTTCTCTGAATCGGTATTTTGCAAGGACACATTTAAATTTGCACTATGATTAATTTGTTCTTTCATAACCATCACACAGCTAATCACCCAAGATAAGAAGGCCATGTGATGAGGACATCAAACACCAACCAACACCATCTCCAGCACCACTTGGTCCTATTACTCGTGCTCGTGCCCGTGAACTCAATCATCAAGTAAGTTTATTCTCAAACTCTTGTCCATTATATTTAGACAATGGAGGACACGTGCACTCTGTTTTGCTCAGGAACAATGGAGAGGATCAGCGGGACACGGGATGGGCGCTAGCTGGATTTGGACTGCAGGACAACACCAACTTGTGATGGATGCCACGACTTCATACAGACTCCGATTGGGACATTCTCGCACTTTTTGGAAAGCTTATCAAGTCTACTTTCCAACGGATCCAGAAGCATGGCTATACCTTATCAGATGCGTCCAGAGTCATCGTTTTTGTACCGAGATCTTTTCTGTCCACCGGTGCTGCGTCACCTTATTTTGGGCCTGTGGCCCATGTATCAAGTTGGGTCCATTAGGGACGCGTCCTAGGGTTGGAGAACGACCCCAACACCCTTGTGGTCCTCCTCCCAACTCCTTATAAGTCTTTAGATCCGCCACAAATAGTTTAGGTTTTGTTTCGTCGAGTTAGCTGTTGCTACCGCCTTTCAGCGCGCGTGTTGGATCAACCGTCCGTCTGATTGTCATCAGAACCTCACCATATTGTGTTCTCAAATTGAAACCTTCATATTCATCTTGCAATTGAGTGCTTGTTCATCTTGTTCTTGCTGGTTCTTCGATTGCTTGCAGGACGGGAGCCCTAGTGGCTGGTTGTTGCGCCGCAAGATCACGGCAACCATCAGAGGTGGTGTATCGGTTGCTAAGGCGTAGCGTCCTTGGACGGTTGTAGTTGAGCCGTGAACGTCATCTCCATCCACCAATCGAGTTATCCACCAACTCTCATCGAAAGATCGGACTGCGAACCCTACGGGTCGTCATCAGTTGGTAATCAGAGCAAGGTTTATCGGTGAGAGACTTCCAATTCTTCACAATTTTTTTTCCTATAGTCCAGAAAAGCCAAAAAAAATAGTAGATTAGTTTTCCGTAATCCCATAAACCCTTTGAGCCTTTTTCTAGTACTACTTAGTTAGGGCTTGTTGAGTCGTCGGTTGCATCGGTTGTGTCGAGTTGCTGGTTTTAGTTATAGTCCTTTAGAGTTTCGAGTTCTTGTCACGTTCTAATCCGAGTCTAAGTAGATTTCGTTACTGTCAAGTTCGAGTCTGAGTACTACCCTGGTATTCGTGGCTGTCCAGTTCGAGTTTGAGTTGTTTTCTAGAATCGAGTCTGAGTACTACCCTGGTATTCGCTGCTGTCACGTTCGAGACGGAGTTGATTTCGGGAATCAAGTCCGAGTACTACTCTGATATTCGCTGCTATGAATTGCCTCCGTTCGAGTTGTTTTCCATAATTAAGTTCGCGCACTACAAGTCGGGACTACAAGTTTCATATCATATTACAGCGAAGCTTACTTTAGAGAGAGAGAGAGAGAAAGAAAGTGTGTGTGGTGATTTGCTCTTTTGACATCTCTTTGTTCATATAATCAGCTTTGAGGATCCCTGAAAAAAAAGTGTGTAAAAAAGAAGCAAAAAAAAGCAAAAAAAAGGCAAAAAAAAACAAAAAAAAAACAAAAAAAAAGGGGGCTGATCTTTGTGTTTCCCTCCTTTGGATAGGTGGTGTTTGTGAGTTCCTTTGTGTCCAGGCTCGCGTCTCTAGCACGGTCTAGGCTAGGACCAGCACAGTACCACCTTTGAACGATTATTCAACTTGCTTTTGTGACTAACGTGGTGCTAGTATCTATCCTTGTCCATAACATTGGCCACCTACAGCTCCACATATTCGACTACAACTTGACAGGTGTTGTGCTACGGTACCGATACATTCACTTCCAAGGTTGCAGGCTTGCTGGTTGTTGACCCCTCTTGTTTGAGCAAGGTAAGCACTGGTAAGAGCTTGAGAAACAGGTTGAGAGCGAGTGCCTTGCTGTAGCTACATCCTAATAGTTGTAGGGCTTTTATTTCTTCACCTGTTTTCTTGTTGTTCTTGTCTTCTAAACCATGTCAGGAACAGAGGATAATAACAACATGAAGCAATCTCCACGCACCAAGGGCATCATTCAACATTTTACAAGGCAAGTGCAGCTGCATACAGAAGGACTCGATGGAGATTTACAGGTGACCAATGACAAGATTGGGCAACTAGAGGCCGCCCAACTTGCCACCACCACCAAGCTTACAGGAGTCGAAGCATCGGTTGCTCGTATGGACAAAAGCCTTGCCGCTCTTCTCCGTCGTTTTGATGACTTCCACACAAAAGGCAAGGGTCAACATAATGACGCCCGCAAGGATGAGGAGCGAGTCGAAGATAATGACGAGGATGCTTACTCTGGTGATATGGACCTTGATAACAATGACCTTAGTGATCGATATCGCCTACGCTTCAATCGGAGAGGTATGGGTCACCGTCGACGTGAGGTACATAATAACAATGATGCTTTCAGTAAGATTAAATTTAAAATACCTCCTTTTGATGGTAAGTATGATCCTGATGCATACATTTCATGGGAAATTGCTGTTGACCAAAAGTTTGCATGCCACGAATTTCCTGAGAATACACGTGTTAGGGCTGCTACTAGTGAGTTTACTGACTTTGCTACTGTATGGTGGATAGAGTATAATAAGAAAAATCCTAATAACATACCACATACTTGGGATGCTTTAAAAAAATCATGAGGGCTAGATTTGTTCCTTCTTACTATGCATGGGATTTGCTACATAAACTACAACAACTAAGACAAGGTGCTAAAAGTGTAGAAGAGTATTATCAAGAATTACAAATGGGTATGTTGCGTTGTAATTTAGAGGAGGATGAGGAACCTGCTATGGCAAGATTTTTGGGTGGGTTAAATCGTGAAATTCAGGACATCCTTTCATATAAAGAGTATACTAATGTAACCCGTTTGTTTCATCTTGCTTGTAAAGCTGAAAGGGAAGTGTAGGGGCAACGTGCTAGTGTTCGGAATAACTTTTCTGCAGGGAAGACAAATTCATGGCAGTCCCGCACACGTGCTACTATGCCATCCTCAAGTGACAAGCCTAGTGCTACTCCCACAAATTCAGTAGTCAAGACAGCCCAGAAGCCTAGTGCAAGTGCTTCGTCCGTAACATCGACAGGTAGAACGAGAGACATTCAGTGTCACCGGTGCCAGGGATATGGACATGTGATGCGTGAGTGTTCCAGCAAGCGCGTTATGGTCGTCAAAGATAATGGTGAGTATTCGTCCGCTAGTGATTTTGATGAAGATACACTTGCATTGCTTGTCGCTGACCATGCAGGTAGTGAAGAATGTATAGAAGAACATATTAATGCAGGTGAAGCCGACCGCTATGAGAGCCTCATTGTACAGCGTGTGCTTAGTGCACAAATGGAGAAGGCAGAGCAAAATCAGCGACACACGTTGTTCCAAACAAAGTGTGTCATCAAGAAGCGTTCATGTCGCATGATCATCGATGGAGGTAGCTGCAACAACTTGGCAGGCGGTGACATGGTGGAGAAGCTTGCGCTTACCACCAAACCACACCCACATCCATATTACATTCAATGGTTAAATAACAGCGATAAGGCAAAGGTAACTAGACTTGTGCGAATCAATTTTTCCATTGGATCCTATAAAGATGTGGTTGAATGTGATGTTGTGCCTATGCAAGCTTGTCATGTGCTGCTAGGCCGACCTTGGCAATTTGATAGAGATTCTATGCATTATGGTAGAACAAATCAATATTCTTTTCTATACCATGATAGAAAAATTGTGTTGCATCCTATGTCCCCTGAAGCTATTATGCAAGATGATGTAGCTAAAGCCTCAAAAGCTAAAAGTGAGAGCAATAAAAATGACCAATCTGTTGCTGATATGAAAGAGGAGATAAAATTGATAGGAAATTGTTTGCTTGCTACTAAATCTGATATTAATGAGTTGAATGTTTCCACTACTGTTGCTTATGCTGTAGTATGCAAAGAGGTATTGATTTCCCTTCATGATATGCAGCGTTCTTTGCCTCCTGCTGTCGCTAACGTTTTGCAGGAGTATTCGGATGTGTTCCCAAGTGAAATACCATCGGGCCTGCCACCACTTCGAGGCATTGAGCACCAAATTGACCTGATTCCTGGTGCCTCATTGCCCAACCGTGCACCATATAGGACCAATCCAGAAGAAACAAAGGACATTCAGCGTCAAGTGCAAGAACTCCTCGGCAAAGGTTACATACGTGAGTCTCTAAGTCCTTGTGCTGTTCCGGTTATTTTAGTGCCTAAGAAAGATGGATCGTGGCGTATGTGTGTGGATTGTCGGGCTATTAATAATATTACTATTCAATATCGTCATCCAATTCCACGATTAGATGACATGCTAGATGAATTGAGTGGTGCTGTTGTGTTTTCCAAAGTGGATTTGCGTAGCGGGTATCATCAGATTCGCATGAAATTAGGAGATGAATGGAAAACTGCTTTTAAAACTAAGTTCGGTTTGTATGAGTGGTTAGTCATGCCTTTTGGGTTAACTAATGCACCTAGTACCTTCATGAGATTGATGAATGAGGTTTTGCGTGCTTTCATTGGAAGATTTGTTGTTGTTTATTTTGATGATATATTAATTTACAACAAATCTATGCAAGAACATATTGATCATTTATGTGTTGTTTTTAAAGCTCTACGGGAGGCACGTTTATTTGGTAACCTTGATAAGTGCACCTTTTGCACAGATCGTGTTTCTTTTCTTGGCTATGTTGTTACTCCATAGGGAATTGAGGTTGATAAAGCCAAGGTGGACGCTATACAGGGTTGGCCAGTACCAAAGACTATCACCCAAGTGCGGAGTTTTCTAGGACTTGCTGGGTTCTATCGTTGCTTTGTGCAGGATTTCAGCACCATTGCTGCACCATTGAATGAGCTTACGAAGAAGGGAGTCGTGTTTTCTTGGGGAACCCCACAAGAGAATGCCTTCAACATGTTGAAAGATAAGTTGACAAATGCGCCTCTTCTCCAACTTCCTGATTTTAATAAGACTTTTGAACTTGAATGTGATGCTAGTGGAATTGGTTTGGGTGGTGTTTTGTTACAAGAAGGTAAACCCATTGCATATTTTAGTGAGAAACTAAGTGGGCCTCTTCTGAATTATTCTACTTATGATAAGGAATTGTATGCTCTCGTGCGAACATTAGAAACATGGCAGCATTATTTGTGGCCCAAAGAATTTGTTATTCATTCTGATCATGAATCCTTAAAGCATTTTCATAGTCAAGTAAAACTGAACCGTAGACATGCTAAGTGGGTTGAGTTTATTGAATCTTTTCCTTATATCATTAAGCACAAGAAAGGGAAAGAGAATATCATTGCTGATGCTTTGTCTAGGAGATATACTTTATTAACACAACTTGACTATAAGATCTTTGGTTTGGAAACAATTAAACAACAATATATACATGATAATGATTTTAAAGTTGTGTTGCTGCACTGTAAGGATGGAAAAGCATGGAATAAATTTGTTCTAAATGATGGCTTTGTGTTTAGAGCTAACAAGCTATGCATTCCAGCTAGCTCCGTTCGTTTGTTGTTGCTTCAGGAAGCGCATGGAGGTGGCTTGATGGGACATTTTGGAGCAAAGAAGACAGAGGACATACTTGCTGGTCATTTCTTTTGGCCAAAGATGAGGAGAGATGTGGAGAGATTTGTTTCTCGTTGCACGACTTGTCAAAAGGCGAAGTCGCGATTAAATCCACACGGTTTGTATATGCCTCTACCTGTTCCTAATGCTCCTTGGGAAGATATTTCTATGGATTTTGTTTTGGTATTGCCAAGGACTAGGAAGGGTCGTGATAGTGTTTTTGTGGTTGTGGATAGATTTTCTAAGATGGCACACTTTATACCTTGTCATAAAACTGATGATGCTACACATATTGCTGATTTGTTCTTTCGAGAAGTTGTTCGTTTGCATGGTGTGCCAAATACAATTGTTTCTGATCAAGATGCTAAATTTCTTAGCCATTTTTGGAGAACTTTATGGGGTAAATTGGGGACTAAGCTTTTATTTTCTACCACATGTCATCCCCAAACTGATGGTCAAACTAAAGTTGTGAATAGAACTTTGTCTACTATGTTAAGGGCTGTTTTAAAGAAGAATATTAAGATGTGGGAAGATTGTTTGCCTCATATTGAGTTTGCTTATAATCGTTCATTGCATTCTACTATTAAGATGTGCCCATTTGAGGTTGTTTATGGCTTGTTACCACGTGCTCCTATTGATTTAATGCCTCTACCAACTTCTGAACAATTGAATTTTGATGCTAAGCAACGTGCTGAGTTGATGTTAAAATTGCATGAAACAACTAAAGAAAACATAGAGAGCATGAATGCTAAGTATAAGCTTGCTGGTGATAAAGGTAGAAAGCAATTGATTTTTGAACCTGGTGATTTGGTTTGGTTGCATTTGAGAAAGGATAGGTTTCCTGAATTGAGAAAATCTAAATTGCTGCCTAGAGCTGATGGACCATTTAAAGTGCTAAAACGTATTAATGAGAATGCATATAAGCTTGATCTTCCTGTAGCTTTTGGGATTAGTCCCACATTTAACATTGCAGATTTGAAGCCATATTTGGGAGAGGAAGATGAGCTTGAGTCGAGGACGACTCAAATGCAAGAAGGGGAGGATGATGAGGACATCAACACCACACCAACACCATCTCCAGCACCACTTGGTCCTATTACTCGTGCTCTTGCCCGTGAACTCAATCATCAAGTAAGTTTATTCTCAAACTCTTGTCCATTATATTTAGACAATGGAGACACGTGCACTCTTGTTTTGCTCAGGAACAATGGAGAGGATCAGCGGGACACGGGATGGGCGCTAGCTGGATTTGGACTGCAGGACAGCACCAACTTGTGATGGATGCCACGACTTCATACAGACTCCGATTGGGACATTCTTGCACTTTTTGGAAAGCTTATCAAGTCTACTTTCCAACGGATCTAGAAGCATGGCTATACCTTATCATATGCGTCCAGAGTCATCGTTTTTGTACCGAGACCTTTTCTGTCCACCGGTGCTGCGTCACCTTATTTTGGGCCTGTGGCCCATGTATCAAGTTGGGTCCATTAGGGACGTGTCCTAGGGTTGGAGAACGACCCCAACACCCTTGTGGTCGTCCTCCCAACTCCTTATAAGTCTTTAGAGCCGCCACAAATAGTTTAGGTTTTGTTTCGTCGAGTTAGCTATTGCTACCGCCTTTCAGCGCGCGTGTTGGATCAACCGTCCGTCTGATTGTCATCAGAACCTCACCATATTGTGTTCTCAAATTGAAACCTTCATATTCATCTTGCAATTGAGTGCTTGTTCATCTTGTTCTTGCTGGTTCTTCGATTGCTTGCAGGACGGGAGCCCTAGTGGCTGGTTGTCGCGCCGCAAGATCACGGCAGCCATCGGAGGTGGTGTATCGGTTGCTAAGGCGCAGCGTCCTTGGACGGTTGTAGTCGAGCCGTGAACGTCATCTCCATCCACCAATCGAGTTATCCACCAAATCTCATCGAAAGATCGGACTGCGAACCCTACGGGTCGTCATCACCATGCAGTCAGGTAAATAAGGAAAAAACAAAATACAAAATAAATAAAGGGAGATATGCCACCAGCATGTATTTTTTTACTGTCACTGAATCAACTAATCAAAACTTTTAGTCTAGGTAAAGTTAACCAAAAAGCACACAGGAGGTAAAGCAACTTGTCACAGGACAGTTAACCAAACACATCACATGCAAAGTAAAAGGTATGTTTATGCCTATAGGTAGGCAAATTTGGTCCGGGGAACAAGCCCATGCATACAATATAAAGTCTACTACTCTTACCACCAACACTTAAATAAGTACATAATGTTGATAGTAAGTCACAAAATACCATCCAAGACTAAGCATACTACCAGCACTACTGTAACACCCTAAAATTTGCTTTCTAGAAATTAGAGTTAAAATGATTTAATTCTTAATTTTGTGCTCATGAGAATTTAGGAAAATAAAAACTTTTCATTAAAGTTAAAATTAAACCTATGGTTAGATACATGGTTGTGCATTCATGCTGCTGCATATTATTTATATATTGAGTGGATTTTCAAAATTCAAACTAGAATTCACATTGCGCTTTAAAATGGTTTTGGAATTCAAGAAATAAAAGAAAAAAAGTTTTCTTTTCCCTCCATCCCTTCCCCCTATTTTGGCCCGAGGCCTTTTTCCCCTCGGCCCCCTTTGCTCTTCCGCAGGTCCAGTCCCCTCTACCCTCCCCGTTTGGGCCTTCGCCCTCCCTTCACGCAGAGGCCCAGCAACCAGCCCAGCTTCCCCTCCAGCAGCGCAAGGCCACGCTGTCTCGCTTGGACGCGCCGACAGGTGGGTCCCACCTAGCAGCTGCCCGTCGCCCTTGCCTTCTTCCTCCTCCCTCCTTTCCTTTCTCACGCATCGACGCCCTTCCTTTTGCCGAGCGCGATTGAAGCACGAGATTGGTTCCCTTCCTTCGTTGTTGCGCCCCCAGGCTATAAGTAGCCGAGTCCAGCAACCCCCGCGCCCCTCCACCTCCATTCCAAGCACCTACAAAGGCTCCAGAGCTCCTCCGCACAACCACAACCCTAGAGCACCGCTGCCGAATGTCACCTCGTCGTCGTGCCTCCCTCCGGCCCAGTTTCTTGGAGCGTTGAGCTACGTCTCATGGTAAGGGAGCTCCAAGGTGCTCCAGAATACCTTCTCCCCTTCCCTTGGCCCGTTGAGATTGCTCGCCGGCAACCCGAGCCGCCCCACAGCGCGGACGACTCGCCCTCGTGCGAAAACGGATCGACAGATACTGCCATCACGTTCGCCATCACCTCCTCTCCCTCCCTGTCCTTTCTGTGTCAAGAATCGTGCACCGTGGCCTCAGATTGGATTCCGCCGCCCAACTCCTGCAATGGCGCCGCCGCGTCCCTCGTCGGCTCCTGCCGGGAGGAGCGCCTTCTCCCCCCGATCTAATCTCGTCCGTCCAAACTCGATCGGACAGATCCAATCATCCAATACCCCTTCGGTCTGCGCGTTTTACAAAAGAAACCTTGAACCTTTTTAAGTGTTAACCCGCGGTCCTCGGTCCGATTTAAAATCAGAAAATAATTAGTTTTATTTCGAAAAATAGTTCAAACTATTTACAGTTTTGCCACTCATTTTGTTTTAGTCATAAAATGCTCATTTTGACTCCGTTTCAATCCATTAAAATTTGCGTTATGTTCATATCAACGTAATCTATGTGTTAGTAAGTTCTTAAATCATGTTAGAGAGCTTTTAAAATCATTTATTTATTTTATTTCTTTTTAATCTCAAGTTTTAATTGTGAATCTTGTTTAATCCATAACTTCTGTGTTTTAGATCCGTTTCGACTCGTTCAAGTTGCGTTGATCTCGTAACAAATTAATCTTTACATTGGCAATCTTTAATAACATGTTAATAGCTCTGTATTTTCATGGTTTCAAACCCTAACTTGATTAACCACTATGCAACTTGTTTTATACATAAAATAATGTTAGTTTTTACTTTAGTTTTCAAAACCAAATACATGTGTGACCTAATCTAATAAAGGTGTTTCTCTGAAATACTTTATCCAATCTTTTATATAGTTAAAATTGATAAAGCCTATGGTTCTCTTTTAGAAAAGAAAATCTTTCGGTAGATTTATCTTTCTCTCCGTAGTTTCGATTAGTGTGTTCTTCACGATTGCGTGATCGTAGGGATGTGTAGATTTCTTTTTAAACCTTTTTTTCATTGATTGGTGTAATGTTTTAAATAGATATGTTTGCATTCTATGCATGCTTGAACAGGTGTTTGTGTGATGTTTGTGATTGTGTCCAATCGGTGAGTTTCGCGTTGGAGATCAAGAAGATGTTGGTTTTATAGAAGATCTTTTGAAGACTAGAACTAGAAGAAAGATATGTTTTTAAGGCAAGTATACATGGGATCATCCTTGTTGTCCTAATCACATTAAACACTAATTCATTATATGCATGTGTTTCCTTGATATCCTATAAGGTTATACCCTAGATTTGTACCTACCTTGTTACCCTAGGATTTATGCATTGGGTAGATCAAGCTAGTGCTCTTGAAAAATAACTATGATCATGTAACATTGACTAATGAATTATGCAACAAATAGTAAAAGATGCTTTTTAGAAACATGGATTAAGGTGATCTAGAGTATAGTTTTTTAGATACTCTAGAACCTCTGTAAGCAATCACCCGACATTTACAGTACAACCATGAGAGCTACATGGCTCTGGCTTTAGTCAAGTATGAGGGTTACTTTCTCGCATGTGATAGTTCATGAAATTTTCCATTGCCGAGCTGGTTGCGGGGTATGGCCAAAGTAGCTACCGCTGCGTGTGTGTACCATCGAGGAGACCCCGTATACCTCTTGCCCATGGATCTGTAAGGTCTATTATATGTCAGCGAGCCCCTCTAAAAGACTTCATAGTGTAGCCTGCCCTCTCACCTCGGTAGTGTTTTGGGGGTTATAAACCCGGGCATTTGGGCAACACGACTCATGGGTAAAGTTGTACAACATCTGCAGAGTGTCTTAAAACTAATATGTTAGCTGTGCTCACGGATATGAGCGGCCTGGAATTCTTATGGAACAGAATGACTTTAATCTACCATTTACTAGTTTGCTCTTCATTATACATGTTTACTTGATCATATGGTTATTGGGCTTTTTGATTATATTGATGTTATCCTTATGCTAAAATTGTGACAACATAAAAGCTAATGCAGTTTAACCAGTGTCATCCTTTTTGAGCCTCATGAACCCCATATATGCTTGTTGAGTACAAGATGTACTTATGCTTGTTTACCTTTCATATTTGGATAAAAATCCTGGATGGGTACCAGATTGCAAGAGTTTAGAGAAGTTAGGCTTGTGATCAACAAGTCAGTTGATCCCTGTGGAGTGGAGTCTTTGACTGAAGATCAGAGTGTATTTTCGTTGTTTGCTCTTTCAAGGTTATTTCTTTGACCTTATATGTTATGTATTTAAGTATTGCCTTTTGATATTACCTTCTTCTGTGGCTATATATGAGAATTGACTTCCTAGGCTCACATATGATGTATATCCGGTTTTGTTCTTAAAACCAGGTGTGATAGATTGGTATCAAAGCAATGCTAACTGTAGGACGCAAGCCTAGATAGAACTGGTCGTTTTAGCAAGCTCTTCACCTTGTTTAGTTCTTGCTTTCTCTCTAACCTTGATATTTGTTTAAAGTTATGCTCACACTATCCCTATTCTATTGTAAACACTTTGTCTCAATTCTAACTCTTATCTCTCCGTATAATAGATGGATAATAATGAGAAGTCCGTTGACCCAGCAATGATCATGTTTGACAAGGAGAAGCCATCAACCAAGCAGAACCCAAATCTAGGAGGAATGACTCAACGACAGGACTTACCACAAGAATAGGTTGACCTACAAAGGACCCATAAGAAGCAAGGGCAAGGAAGCAAAGTAAAGAGGAACTACATCCAAGGAAGGTTGAACCATGTGGATATGAATAACCTTAATGAAGCTAAGAAGGTCATGTATGGGTTGATTTCTGTAAGCTCAACAAAGGCCATGGTTCTATTTGACCCGAGTGCATCACATTCATTCATCTCGGCCAAGTATGTAGAGGAACAGAAGATTATGAAGCTACCAATAAGGAAACCCTTGATAGTTCATTCCCCAGCAGGAGAAATGAAGGAAAACTACATCTGCCCAAAAGTTACCTTGGATATAAGAGGTGTAAACTTTAAGGTGAACCTTATTGTTTTGGAGATCTCAAAGATCGATGTTATCCTTGGAAGGGGATGGTTCTCTGCTTGTAAACGAGTGATCGAGTATGCCCAACATTCAGTACTTATAACAAGACCATCAGGAGAAAGGATTGAATATGAGGGTATACGACCTTTACCTAAGGAATATGAAGCTAGCCCATTGGAAGGTGGTAAGACACATGAGATTCAAGATCAATGTTAGTGTTGTAAGCATTATGGAGTTGTTTGTCTTCAAAACAAGTCCCGTAAAGGAGAAGTCAAGGTGAGTCTGAACTGTGAAACCAATGATGGAAAGAAGAGAAAGGCAAGCTCACTACAACCACTTTTGGAAAGCATTCAACAGTTGAGTTCTACTACATTGCCACATTTAGCTCGGATTCCTAGTCACACAGATCCAAATGGGAAAGAGTTAGAAGTACCTCAAACTCAATCTATTTTTGGTGAGATATGCATAGATGGATGGACAATCAATTGTACGGAGTTTCAACCTTGAAGGGTCAAGCAAGCTAAGAAGCAAGTCAAAGGGATGAAAGTGAACCCCCAGAGGCAACAAGCGAATAACTCACCAAGCAATACTTCCATGGGCAAGAAAACACAAAAGATCCAACTAAGAGGAAGTGTTTTCATTGCCAACAGGAAGGACACTATGTTAAATCCTGTCCACAGAAGAACCAGCAGCTGAACTCTGGAGGCAGTCAAAGTCAGTAGCATGCTATATGGAGTAAGCTCTTTATGACTGTCACCCAACTAGGAGTTTATGTCCCTTGTAATAAATACGTTAGTAGTGAAAGTCGAGTTTGTGTGCTTTGTGAACCTATAAGTGATTGGTTGGTTTGTATTAATGCTTATGCTTGATTTGCATCTTTGTAATGAGTGCAATGATCTTGTGAGGTCTTCCCACAATTTCATTTAGTTTATAGCCATAGGTTTTAATGCAATAAATAGTTGGGTTTGGTTTCTATCCTATGTTTCCTTATCCTATCTTTCCGAAGCAATCAATCTTTATCACTTCACATCTCTGTTTCATGGAAGCAAAAAAAATCTTGGAGAACTTTTGGACAACAGTAGACTTCTCTATCTTTCTCTCACCACAAGAATCACCTCAAGAACAATTATGCTTTCTGAGTTATGAAAATCATAAGGAAATGAATGATACTTGTTCTTGCCTATGCACATGAGTCTTTTGGAATAACAAGAGGATATGAGGATAGTTGACTCACTCAGAAAAATATGTAAGCTACCCTTTGGTTTCCCTTAGTTCATCTTTCTTAAGGGGGTAGCCAAGCTAAAGAAGTTTGAAGATAAAGTTACAAACATACTAGTGTTCATAGGGAAGAATTAGTTACCTCTATGGTGAAGAAGTCATTATCAAGCACAGGTGTCGTTTGCTCAAGATTGTTAACTTGGATCATACACAAGAAGATTGAGTACCCGACTAGATTAGACAACACTTGAAGCCATCGCCAACTAGGAGTTCAACGTTACACATACTCAAGACAAGTCAACATTTATGACATAAGAATAAGATGTTATATGTCTATGAGTTGGTTTTATGAAGGTTTAGAAGACTTCAATATTGCACTGAGAATGGAAAGAAAGTTTGGATGGAATTATGCATATTAGTAAGGTTTTGGTTGTGCTCTATACAAGGTATAATGGGGATTGTTGTTAAAAGGAACTACTCAAGGAAGCAAAGAATACCCAAAGACAGAATATCTTTATCTCTTTAATCACTGTCTTCCGAATCTCGAGGACGAGATTCATCTTAAGGGGGGTAGAATTGTAACACCCTAAAATTTGCTTTCTATAAATTAGAGTCAAATTGATTTAATTCTTAATTTTGTGCTCATGAGAATTTAGGAAAATAAAAACTTTTCATTAAAGTTAAAATTAAACCTATGGTTAGATACATGGTTGTGCATTCATGCTGCTGCATATTATTTATATATTGAGTGGATTTTCAAAATTCAAACTAGAATTCAAATTGCGCTTTGAAAAACGTTTTGGAATTCAAGAAATAAAAGAAAAAATGGTTTTCTTTTCCCTCCATCCCTTCCCCCTAATCTGGCCCGGGGCCTTTTTCCCCTCGGCCCCCTTTGCTCTTTGACATGCCCAGTCCCCTCTACCCTCCCCGTTTGGGCCTTCGCCCTCCCTTCGCGCAGAGGCCCAGCAACCACCCCAGCTTCCCCTCCCGCAGCGCAAGGCCACGCTGTCTCGCTTGGACGCGCTGACAGGTGGGACCCACCTGGCAGCCGCCCGTTTCCCTTGCCTTCTTCCTCCTCCCTCCTTTCCTTTGTCGCGCACCGGTGCCCTTCCTTCTGCCGAGCGCGATTGAAGCACGAGATTGCTTCCCTTCCTTCGTTGTTGCACCCTCGAGCTATAAGTAGCCGCGTCCAGCAACCCCCGCGGCCCTCCGCCTCCATTCCAAGCACCCACAGAGACTCCAGAGCTCCTCCGCGCAGCCGCAACCCTAGAGCACCGCCGCCGAACGCCACCTCGTCATCGTGCCTCCCTCCGGCCCAGCTTCTTGGAGTGCTGAGCTACGTCTCGTGGTAAGGGAGCTCCCAGGTGCTCCAGCATACTTTCTCCCCCTCACTTGGCCCGTCGAGATTGCTCGCCGACAACCCGAGCTGCCCCACCGCGCGGACGGCTCACCCTCGTGCATAAACGGATCAACCGATACTGCCATCGTGTTCGCCATCACCTCCTCTCCCTCCCTGTCCTTTCTGCGTCAAGAATCGTGCACCGTGGCCTCGGATTGGATTCCGCCACCCAACTCTGGCAATGGCGCCGCCGCGTCCCTCGTCGGCTCTAGCCGGGAGCAGCACCTTCTCCCCTCGATCTAATCTCGTTCGTCCAAACTCCATCGAACGGATCCAATCATCCAATACCCCTTCGGTCTGCGCGTTTAACAAAAGAAACCCTGAACCTTTTTAAGTGTTAACCGCGGTTGTGACACCCTGTGTCAAGCTTTGCATTAGGATCATTATTAGCCACTAAGCATAAGCATTTCATTGCATTCATGTTTATCATATGGCATCTTTTCTTATGTATGTTTGTTAGTTATGAAATTACAAATGAATGGGAGTTATATGCTCTTGCTTTAAACTTGATTAATTAAGTTTAGTTCCTAATTAAAAGTTAAAGTAATTCTTTTCCCTAATTGGGTTAATTCACTTTAAATCCAAAACCTTGAAAATAAGAGTTTTCAAAAAATATGACCTACATGAATAATGTAGCGAATAATATTCTGAACAATTTTGGTTTAAGTTTCAAATCTTAGTTTTGAATTTTTGAAACAGTTTTGAATCAAATTCAGTTTGAAACAAATAAAAGAAAAATGGAAAAGGAATCACATCTGGAACGGGCCGAGTCGACCCATTCGGCCCAGCTAGCCTTGCGTCGGCCCACGCACATGCGCTCCTACGCACGCGCACCGCACGCGCGCGCGCCACGTGGCGCAATGCCCCTGTCCGTATGCCGTCGACTACCATTCGCTGTGCGCCGCTCGCTGACGCACTGCGCCGACCATGTTGCACACCCACTCGCCGCCTCTGGCCGCGTAGAGCATCGCGCAGCGCGCCACGCCGCGCCGAGCCGTCGCGTCACCATTACACCGCCGCAGTGCCAGCGCCAACCATCAGCTATGCCCCATCACAGTCGCAATCGAGCGCGAATCCGCCCTAATGGCGCCAGGACCAAGTCTCGCTCTGCCCCGCACGCTATCGCCTCTGCCCCGAGCGCCACAGGCACGCTGCACCACTGCCACCCGCGTTGCCGTCACGTCTCGGCCCCACTCGCCGCGCCGCTCGGCCATAACCGCGCCAGAGGGTGCGCCTACACCCCCTCTACCTCCCACACTCACTAGCACCACGCTCATTCACTCTCTCGCCCGCTCTGTCTCGCACTCGCCGTGCCAAGCACCGAACGCGCCGTAAACACCCCTTCACCAATTTGCCACCACCAGATCTCCTCTTCTCAATCCATCTCGCATACCGCTCCGTCTTCACCTCGCACACACCCTGCCCGCCCTTGCAGCGCCAGCGGAGCACTCCACTCGCCAGAATGCCACCGTCGTTCCTCGGCTCACAGTCGCCACCGCAAGGACGACACTGTGTTCACCCCTCTCCTGACCTCATCCGCTACTGTCATCTCCGTGGAAGCTTCATCGGAGGTAGTAGAGGTGAGAACACCCGTCCTCTCACTCTATTCCACCCCGAAATGCCACAACGCCGTCCATCATGCGCCATTGCTACCGCCATGGAGCTCGCACGTGGCCGGACTCCCACAGAGTTGCTACGGTTCAAACAAGCCCCGTCCTACACTCACCACACCACTGTGGTTCTCACGCATCTACTCATCGGGCCACACAACGCCGGTGAGAGCCTCGCCACATCACGCCGCTGCGTCGCGTCGCCACCGCACGCCGCCGGCTCGCTATAGGGTCGCGCTGGCTCAACCAACACCACCAGCCGATGCGCGTCATCACCACGAGCCCAACGCATCCACCCCTACAGGTCAGCACCGCGCTCTGCTCACTGCTCGCCGACAGGTGGACCTGAGTTGACCGCGAGCCCCACCTGTCAGCCGCTCCACTCGCGCCGCGCGCACTGGGCCGAGCTCAACACTGTTTGCCTTGGGCCCAATCCGGAAATGCTTTACCTTTTATTCATTTTCAATAATTGTATCTATGCTTGTTTATTTTATATCTGGAGTTTGGTAAACCCTAAAATGGTGAAATAAATTGTGTTAGACTCTATAAATTAAGATCTTCCTGTTAAAAGTATAAAAGTAATTTTTAGAGAAAGTCTTTAGTACTAATGTTTAAATAGTTCTTTTCTGTATTTATCAAAGTTAAATGTGTTCTTGCATGAAATGATCAAATAAAAATGTGAGGTTTTTAAGCGAGCTCTGTTATCCTGTGTAGAAGCTAGGAAAAATATGAGTTGCCATGTTTCTGTGTAGAATTTAATTGTTATCGATTAAAATGTGTTTCTGTTGCTTTTTTAGATAAATTCCTGTGGTAAATCTATGGATAGATAAATCATGGAACTTTTTGAGTAGTCTCTGTATGTCTTTCTCTGTCTAATGAAAATATAAAATATGGTATGTTTTATGGCAGAAAAGATACTTGTAGTTCAAGTGTCCTTTTCTAGGGTTTTCTTTGGAAAATCATATAGAAAATAATCTGGTAGTCTTGATCATGGAACTTTCTTGATAAATATATTTCTAAGCAAAGAACCTATTAAAAATAATATATAGCATGTTTCACCCTGTTAGCCAGTAGGTCTAGTTCAAAGTGCTTTTTTTGGTATTTAAATTCATCTTTTTGTATCTGCTATTTGGTAGCTTTGCTATGGATGAATTTTGTGAAATAGTATACGTTAAGCATGCTCTGTCCCCTGTAATTTTTGTAGAATTTTCTGAGCAGTTTATAATAGGCTTGCTGTGTAAAGTGGAACTAGAATGAATATTAGGTTAACTCTAGAAGCAATCTTTGGGTGTTTTAATTCTTGCTCAAGCATCATCCCTGCACCATCAAGTTTACTTCTATGCATTGCAACCATTCAGGATCAGTAGAGGAACACGAGGTGCCACTTGCAGAAGTAGAAGTCCAGGAGGTGCAGGAGCTGAACGAGGAGTTTCCAGAGCCAGATACTAACCTCCCCGAGTGCTCTGACCATCAGCCCTCTACCTTCACTCAAGGCAAGCCCCGGAGCATCCTTAAGCCTCCCAGTATGTGCAATTAATCTACTTGAGTATTTTATACTATGATGCATTAGGTGCTAGGAGTTGGATGAATCCCTTTTGCTGCATTACCTTCCTTGATATTTCAATTACCCTGTTAAATAAAAGTAAAATCAACCGCTTAGCTTGCTTAGAATAAAGGGTTACATTTATATTTATAGTATTATCCCTTGGGGTAATACCGATCATGGTTGACTATATTTTTGCTATCATGGGAAAGAACGAATGGTAGTAATGAAATGCGGTCAACTGGAAGGCAAGGGCACCAAGTGGTTTAGACTTGGGGGCAGTCCGTCCGTTGGACCGTATAGGTTTATATACGATGGTGGCCCTCTTACATCTTTGAATGCGCCCTTTCACATAGGGGCCATTGCGAGTATCGACCCCGAAGCCGAGTAAACACTGTCCGGGCCGACTCTCAGCCTACTTTTGGCACCCTCTAGTTTGGAGATACGACCTGCCCCGTGGTGGCCAACTGATTTCTCCAATTGGGTGGATTACACTGAGATCGTGGCGATACTACCTGGACTTTGTTGAGCGGTAACCCAATGCATGGACCCAACGAGGGAAATATGGGCATGTGTTAAAGGTAATCTTGCCAGCTGGTTGTATATCGATTCGAGTCACCGCCTCCCACCGAATAGTGGGGGATTATGCTGAGCTTCACCACGGTACAACTCCATGTGACATCGTAATGGTTCTACTAAAATATTGATGAAGGAATTGGATATATTATTATATTGTTTGCTTAGATCAAGTGTGTGCTCTATTACAGGTGCAAACCTAGAGATAAATAATAGGATAGAAAATGGCTGCTCTCTAATATTAAGTTATATCATCATAGATAAGGAAAAGAAGAAAGAGAAATACAAAAATGGGCTCAAGGCAAAGGTATATCATAGGGCCATTTTTTGGTTTAGTGATCAAGACACTATAGAGAGTGTGATCACCTTTAGGATAGATAGTCGTACTATCAAGAAGGGAAAACTCGTTTCGATTGCGGTTATCATGTGCCACTAGGTTTGAATTGCATATCTTAAAATGAAACTAAGTGACACTAAAATTGTGAAACAAATCCAAGAAAAATATAATGAGAAAGCTAACACAGAGAACAAGTGTTGGATCACAAGGTGTTAGCACATGGAAGCTTGGAGAAGGAGAGGCAGCTCAGTTTGACACTGAACAGAGCTCCGGACGCAGGTCCGGATGCTGGCAAAGTGTTGTCCAGACCATTGGATATGCGTCCGGAGGCATCCCTTAAGGCTCGGCCTCGGCGCACAGGATATCCGGACGCTGTTTACAGTCCGGACGATGACTCCGGACACCTGTCCGGAGGTCTAGAGCTCTCTGGATGCTCTCTATGTAGCATCCGGATGCTAAGTGCAGTCCGAACGCTGGACACCGGACGAGCGTCCGGAGCTAAGGAGCTCTCTAGACTCATTCTGTGTAGGGTCCGGACACAGGTGTCAATGGTCCAGACCCACACTGTTGCACGTGTCCGGAGACACGCGGCAATCACAGGTGAAGGCGCCAACGGCAGGATTCAAATGCTAGAGGGTCTAGACACGCACGCGATGGTCCAGAACCCAACACAGGTACCGTCCGGAGTGGCGCTGACAGCAGAGAGAGAGAGGAGGCAAAACGGCTAGTTGGTTTGTGAAGGCTATATAAGTGTTTGAGAAGGCTCCCAACTCATCTCTCTTTGCTTTGCTTGCTAATTCATGAGAGCTTGAGTGAACAAAGTGATTTGATCATTGCATTTCATCTTAGTGGCACTTGGTCATCATCATCGCCGCGGGATTTCTTGTTATTCTTGGTGTTTGCCAACACCTAGATGACTTGTCGATTGTGGAGAAGCTTCGGCACGTGTTGGTGATTGTTCGTGGTCGGCTTCCTCGATTGTGAGAGGGCTTGTACCCACCTCGGCGGAGCGCCAAAGGGTAACTCTAGTGGATTGCTTGTGTCATTGAGTTACTCTCATTTGGGTGGATTCTTGTGGCGCCCGGGTAGTGGGCTAGGCTTGTGAAACACCTATTAGCCACCGAATCACCAATTGGGTAGTCAACACAATGAGGACTAGCTTGGTGGCAACCAAGTGAACCTCGAGAGAAAAATCATTGTGTTCATCTTGTCTCCCGGCTACTTTTGGTGATCTTATTGTGATTGGTTCTTCATATTGACACCCCTACATCACAAGGCATTAGTATAACAATCACCCCTCTATTGTATTTACCTTGTTCTTATCTTGCTTAGTTAGCTCTCTAGCTAGTTTGTTAGCCTAGTCTTTTAGTTGTTCTTGCTAGCTTGAGCTAAGTGTCTTAGGATTTTGCTATTGCTTGTTAGGCACTTAACTAACTAGAATTTCTTGGATAGGTGGCTTTGCACCCCTAGTAGAGCTAGAGCAAAAAACTTCTCTTTAGTGTTATCTAATCTTTTGCTCTAGTGGTCTGTAGAATTTATAGGCTATTCACCCTCCCTCTAGCCATCTAGGACCTTTCAGCCATGTCTCTTGCTCTTTGATCAACTATAGCTCCGGAGTTTTTGTAGATTTTCAAAATAAAACTGAGAGATCCTTGTATGACTCTCTCAAATCTCTCCTTTGTGGTATTTATGGATCCTTACCAAGACATTGATGGTGTATGCCCATCTCTCGGATATGTGGTATTTGTGGTATAAGGCATTGCGGTATTTCCTTCCCTCTCACCCTACTTCTTCTAAGGCTTATAATTTCTGGAGCTTATAGGTGGGAGATAGAGAATACATACTTATAAGACATATATTGCATAGTTAAACCGTGGATCCAAAGTAACAAGTCAATAAGTCAAATCAAGATGTGCATGTGTGGTGAATGAATGGTGTATGATGATGGTGGTAGTGATGATGATAACAGAGGTGAAAATCTAATTCTACTTTTGCTCCCTTTTGATGAATTTATATTTGGAACCTTTGAAGGAATGAGATGCTTGATATAATTTTTTTTCAGGTGGGTATCTTGTACCCCTAATTCTACCGTCAGACACTTGCCCATTTTTACCTTTCTTATCACTTTTTTATTTTTTGAGGTTGGCGGACACTTGCCCCTTTTTATTTCCTCGCCTCTCTTTTTTTAAAGCACTCATCCGCCACAAACAGTTTAGGTTTTGTTTCGTCGAGTTAGCCATTGCTACCGCCTTTCAGCGCGCGTGTTGGATCAACCGTTCATCTGATTGTCATCAGAACCTCACCATACTGTGTCCTCAGATTAAACCCTTCATATTCATCTTGCAATTGAGTGCTTGTTCATCTTGTTCTTGCTGGTTCTTCGATTGCTTGCAGGACGGGAGCCCTAGTGGCTGGTTGTCACGCCGCAAGATCGCGACAACCATCGGAGGTGGTGTATCGGTTGCTAAGGCGCAGTGTCCGTGGACGGTTGTAGTCGAGCCGTGAACATCATCTCCATTCACCAATCGAGTTATCCACCATCTCTCATCGAAAGATCAGATAGCGAACCCTACGGAAAGTCATCAATTACCTGAGTAGTTAAGCCTTTGTTGTTGATTCCAACCTTGATTTTGCTGAGGACGGTTGTAGTTATTGTTGTTGTTGTTATTGATGTAGGTCACGTCCTCTTGCAATTCTGGACAATGGTTGCCTGAGTGTCCAGTGTCTCCACACTCTTCACATGTCATGTGAGAGTCATAAATGTGCTAAGTTCTTTCTTTTCTCCAGTTTTCTCATCGAGCCTCTTCATGAGGAGGTTTAGCTTTGCATACAACATATCTACCTCTTTGAGCTAGTGCATACCTCCACCTTTCTTGCCAGTTTGAGTTCTTTCTTAACTCCAACCTTGGTTGGACGCCATCTTCTCCACAAGAGTTGTGGCTTGTGGTATTGCAAGTGATAGAAATGCTCCTCCAACAGCAACATCCATGGTTTCCCGTGTGTTGTTGCTGAGCCCATGATAAAAGGTCTGCATAAGTAGTCAATTCTCCATTCCGTGATGGGGATATTCTAGGATGTAGTCTTGGAAGCACTCTCATGCTTCTGGAACGGACTCGTCATGTTGTTGCTGAAAACTTGAAATCTTCCCACGGAGAGCATTGGTCTTGCCCATGGGAAAGAACTTTGCTAGAAAATTGGTGGAGCATAATGCCCACATAGTATTATTCTCCTTGGTTGCATAGAACCACTGCTTCGCTCTTCCCGAGAGTGAGAATGGGAAAAGGTGAAGTAGTATGTCATCTCTGGGGATATCCTTGATAGTGAATGTGCTGCAAATCTCCAAGAAGTGTTGGAGATGAGCACTAGCATATTCATGTGCTTTCCCACAGAACTGACTTGTTTGCACCATTTTGATGAGCGCAGGCTTGAGCTCAAATGTCCGATCAATGTTCGTAGCAGGTCCAGTGCGGATGTTGTCCGTGGTGGGAGCTGAGAACTCGCGGATTGACTTGTTTGCCATGGCTTCGAACTCTAGTGTCAAATCTCGAACGATGTTTTGATGATCTTCTTGACTGGATGAAGCTTCAAGCTGAGATGTTAATGATGATGATGATTCTGTTACTTTCTTGAGCTTGGCTTTTGTCCTTCTGATTAATGCTTCAGGATTTTCAACAAAATTGTCTGGGAGATCAAATCTATTCATACATTACCCTGCATAAAGAATGATAGGAAAAATAGGCAAAGATCAAAGGTAAGGTTGTATGAGTAGAGAATTAATGTTTTCTCAATCTCATTAGTGATGCAAGTGATAACTCATTTATTCATTTTGATAGCTAATCAATCTTCCTCGGCAACGGTGCCAAAAATCTCTTAACGTCATTACCAAAAGTAGAAAGATTTCTATTTCTGATAACGGCGCCAAAAATAGTTATCCACCTCTCATGCCACTTATGCCAGGTTGTCATCCCTAGCATGACAGAGAGATGTGGTATTGAAATATGCATTTTCTCCTCTAATAAATATAAATGTGTTTCTGCAAGCGCACAAATTATACCGAAGTAGCATTTTAACCCGGAGTATTCCAGGTATCGTTATTTATATTTTTACCACTGGGAAGGGATACTAAGGAATAAATGAGGAATGAGTATCAGTGCATGTGTAATGGAGAGTTTCTATCTATCTCTCTCAATACAGGATAAATGTCACATAAGATATAGATAATGAATGAATAGTGACAAAAGATAAATGTACTGATCAGCATATATTAGCCACATAAGATAATGATAAGCACCTTAACAGATATTCTAGCAAGTCATTAGCATGGAATTAGGATGGACTACAAAGATATTTCCTAAGTTATTCATAACTATACAATCTAGCATATTATGATTAGTGCAATTATACTTGGCAATCATGGCGAGATAAGAGATACGCACGCATATTGAGATTACTAAGGAAGATGAGAAACATAGAAATCATTTCCCCGTAATTGTACCGCTTTGCCTGCCCTATAAACGGGAGGAGGAATACAAAGGACTCAACAGGACTGTCACTCCCACGATTTACCTCTCGATCCAAAATATAGGGTACAATCACAGATTGTTGACACAAAAAGCGTCGGATCTGTGAACACCTCGGGCTTATACCCGAACTCGATATCCAAAGGTGTGTCAGTTGATTTGACCAGTTAATCAACAAGGACGATAACTAGAACAACGATGAACGAGACGACAGCGATGCGCCCGAACGTCAAGGCTCAGATTGCTCAAAAAGCGGAACTCACGAGGTAGACGGAGATCTTGTAGATGCAGCCCGTCGAGATCGTAAGAACTCGTAGATAAACTATAACTAATGCGAAAAAAGTAGATGCTAAAAAGTAAGACGAAAATAATAGATTTGTTTGATTGTATTGGATATCTCTCATACGAGCCCTAGCTACATATTTATACTCCGGCAAGAGGAGTTGTACATAGACACGACTCATACCTAAACAAAACTCCTATTTTTAACGAAATAAATGATTCATTCAAGAGTTGGACTCAAACTAATATAATAATACTGGTATAAAATCACTAGTTTCCTTATCTATTCCCTTCGCGATGACATTTTCCATCGGCAGATTTCTTTCCATCCGCAAACTTCTTCCATTACCATCGGCATCTTTCCACTGACGTCAGCTATATTCTGCATCCATCGGCAACGTTCTCGATCGACAATGTTTTCCTATTTCCATCGGCAATCTCTCCTTATCGGCAAACACATCTTTCACCCTTAACGCGTCCCTAATCAAATTCACTACCGACGACTTCCTCTGCCTCCATCGGTAACCTGAATAGTGGCATCTCGATGCCGATGAGGAACAACGTTTACCTTCTTGTCGGTCAACGCACTCGGTTCAATATTGACTAGTACGAAAAACGGTGTCAACACATGCCCCCCAATTTTGGAGTATAAAATATCTTATGCGCCGAAATTTGCTCTGTTGTAATCTTTCCCTCCAAAAAACGCTTATGTCATCATCTTGATTACCGCGCACCATCTCTGCAAATTACCAACAACTCCTATAACTGAGGCGCCATCAGTTACAAATCCCTCGATCTCCGTGCAAATCCATCATGATATGTTTCCATACCTCTGTCCAGTCAAAAAGAAAACTCGAAAAAGCCCCTTGACCCAGACCTATAAAGATCATCGTCTGTTCTCTTTTCCACCCTAAGTTCACATCTTCACCTTTGTTCCACCGTCATTTCCAAAAAGCACCAGCGGCGGTTTTTCCTCTCTCATCAAGAATCACGCTCCCTGCAAGAACTCTTGCTTCAATGGCGATCAAGTTCACTGTTCTCGCGGTAATTTTTTTTTCTCTTCCCTTCCTGTATATACTACAATTTTATCTTTCCATACCGTCTTACAATCCCTTCTCTCTTCCTTTCTTTGCTTTTCTGGATCTAGGAAATGCGCAAGAAAATAGTGATCCCTACCGATCAAGCATATCTCTGCTGTCTGGGCCCGATGGGAAATCCCGATCCAACCAACCTCATCAACGCAGAAACCAACCGTATCCCATTTAGATCCGAATGCTTCAATCTGGGGTTGTGGACAAACACCTTCTGTTCATGGCCCAAACCTACTAAAGGATGGAAAAATTGGTACCTCAGGATGGCTAGATCACAACAGGCCTATTGGTCAGAACGCAACATAGATCATTGCATTAGACTATCACTTGCCGATATGACAAAAAATGAAAACATGATGATTGCTGCTTCTTATTTCTGGTCTGACACGATGAACGCATTCCTATTCAAACACGGACCAGCTACTCCTACTCTTGCCGATGCGTACATGCTCACCGGCTTGGATGTCTCTTCTGCCGATAATACCTCCTTTTTTCACAAGAAATCTGAGCAGCGAGTAACTATTCACAATACCAGTGGCTGGACTGGTTATATCAAGAATATCAAAAGACCGGATCGGTAGACCAAAGGGAGCACATCATTTTCCTGAACATGTGGCTAGAGAAGTTCATCTTCTGCGGTAGAACAGTCGGACCTACCGATACGTATCTTTCTGCAGTAGAACTTCTGGCCCAAGGAAGTCTTCCCCTTGGCCGATATCTTCTTGGTTCAGTTTACTATTCTTTTACACCAGGTGTCCAAAAAACTGCCGCTAGGCGAGCCCATCGACAACCTTGGAGGTCCTTGGTGGTTCATTAACTTATGGCTAAACGCCCACATGCATAAATATCTTCAATTTGATTTGTTCAGCCGGCGATTCCCAAGAGAAATATCTAAGCATTATGTGTTCGCCGAAAATGAATCGGCAACCCGTTTTCCGCTCAACTTCGGGGAAGCCGTGATAGTGCTACCTGGAACCGATGCCAACAAAGTTCAATTTGGTCTGTTCTTCTAGAAATTCTACTACGGACTTCCAGTTGCAGAATGGGTCTGGTGGCCTTATAACGATGAAGACAATCAATTTCCACTCTCCCTCAACCTCACCGATGGGACTATACCTCAGAATGAAGGAATCATGAAGGCTACCATCACTCCCCAGGCCATTCCAGTTAACATCTTTGGGACTGGGAAGAACACTTCTCCATCTTATGAATTTTATTACCCATTGGCAGCAGCAAGACAGCTAGCATTTGGTCAATTACCGATCAAACTCAGTTATGCCAACGTGATAAAACCAAGAGGAACTATCTCCAAAGCTGCGGACTAGAACAAGATTGTTACTCTCTCCCCTCAGGCCGATGTAACAAATATTGACTTTTCTTCTTGGACACCGACGTCCTTTTTCACTAAGTCATATAAATCCTGGTGGCAAGAATGGAAAAATCAACTGTTTGCTACATCATCACATTACTATCGGCACTTGATTGATGCCGATTACATTGTTCTAGACGACGCAGTAAGTTCACTTTCGATACCATTTTTCTTCTCGTTATTTATTGTCAAATGCATTGGTAACTGATTTTCTATTAACAGACCGATGACCCAATTCCAAGCAAAAGCAATAGTGGCAAGACTTTCAATTTACGATCGATAAGTCCCATATCGGTGATCGGCAGTAGGGCTCCTTCATTGGCTACCCTTATGTATGGAAAGGCACCCAAAGTCACCCTCAAACCCAAGGCCAAACAGACTGGGGTTGCTGCCACTCCATCGGTCGTTGCCAAACAGACAGAGATCTTGTAGATGCAGCCCATCGAGATCGTAAGAACTCGTAGATAAACTATAACTAATGCGAAAAAAGTAGATGCTGAAAAGTAAGACAAAAATAATAGATTTGTTTGATTGTATTGGATATCTCTCATACGGGCCCTAGGTACATATTTATACTCTGGCAAGAGGAGTTGTACATAGACACGACTCATACCTAAACAAAACTCCTATTTTTAAGGAAATAAATGACTCGTGCAAGAGTCGGACTCAAACTGATATAATAATACTGGTATAAAATCCCTAGTTTCCTTATCTATTCCCTTCACGATGACACTTTCCATCGGCAGATTTCTTTCCATCCGCAACCTTCTTCCATTACCATCAGCATCTTTCCACTGACGTCAGCTATATTCTGCATCCATCGGCAACGTTCCCGACCGGCAATGTTTTCCTGTTTCCATCGGCAATCTCTCCTTATCTGCAAACACATCTTTCACCCTTAACGCGTCCCCAATCAAATTCACTATCGACGACTTCCTCTGCCTCCATCGGTAACCTAAATAGTGGCATCTCGATGCCGATGAGGAACAACGTTTACCTTCTTGCCGATCAACGCACTCGGTTCAATATTGACTCGTACGAAAAACGGTGTCAACACAGATAAATACGGTCTAGGCACCACGCCTACACAATATCTATCATTTACCCATAGTACTGATGGATAAACGCTATACGATCCTAAACATGAATATGATTCAGATCTAACTAAGCCAAGCATATAATCATAATAAACTAAGAACAATATAACTAAGAACATAATCGAATAGAGTAAAATATAGACAATATAATGAAGTAGAGCAAAGTCGTATTCATAATACTGAAGAACAATTATAAATAAATGAAGAACTAGAGAGAGAATTACCAAGAATCCTCTTGACAGATTCGGACACCAATCGAAGATGGACTCCTCCTAGTTCTAATCCTATGTAGCTATGCTAAACTAGAGATCTAGTTGATGTGGTGGCTCTAGGGCTTGATCAGGGACCTCTCCTCCTGAGATGGATCTTGAATAATGAAATTACGTCTTGGGGGGGGGTCTTCTCTCCTCAGGGCCAGGGGCCTTCCTTACATAGCCTCCTCAAATGAACGTCGACCGTCGGATCAAACCGACCTTAATGGAGGGCTTAGATGCAACCTCAAAGGCGGTGGAGAGGGGGTCCACAAGGCAGAGCCTGACTGGCTTCTACCCTAGGGCGGCCGCCCCAGGGGGTAGGGCGAGCGCCCTGCCCCTGGGCCCATTGGCCCTCTCGTTTCTTCCCGCTCCTTCTTGATCCTTCTAGACTATTCTTTTCCCTGCGGATGATAATTATCTCTATGTAATGCTTACATGTGGGTCTATCGTCCATATTTCCCGATAACCCCCTGCAGAAACAGACATTCACCAAAACTCATGGAAGTCTATTAGTATAAACCCTATTTCTAGGTATTGGTTTCATTTAAATCCTTATCCTTGTTTAGTTGATGGTTTAATTTGGTATTTAAGGACCGTCAACAAGGGCCGGCCAGCCCCACCTTGTGTCGGACGGTACCCCCCTGGGCCCACCTGGGCGCCCCTTCTCGAAGGTTCCTCCACCACCATAGAGGAGTCATCTCGGCCGTACCTTAAGTCGGTTTGATTCAACTGCTGACGTGCATCCCACCAGACTATAAATAATAGGGCAGACCCCCCTGGAGGCATAACTCATTGAATCTCATTCAGTTCAACCCATAAGTCAGAGGTGTCCCTTGGATGGACAACCTCTCTAGTTATTAGTTCTTAGATCTAGATAATAGAGAGATGGGGAGCGAGGGAAGAGTTGTGGGGGAGGTGCCGTCCTATCAGTGCTTCTTCCTCGGCATGTACTTCAGCGAGATCAAGTTCTTCCCGAGCTTGTTGCTTGGATATCTTCAGTAATCGACTTCTGATGTAAGTAAGATTTTGTTAATATTGTTCTTCTGGTTCATGACTCTTTTGAGTGCTCTAATCCTTATGCATGTTGGGGTTAGAGGTTTATCGTAAGTGTAAGTGTGGTACTTGGGCTTAGGTAAACATGAATGTCCCTTGATATTCCGGACGGTGGTAGTCCGCGAACGTGACAGGTGCGTTGGTTTCTTTGTAGTCCACCTCTCGTTATAGGGCTCACAGGCCTATATAGTTATCTAAGTTGTGGCGTACTCTGTTTGTGACCCTTATAGATAATGGCCCCAGATGAATCGTAGAAGGCATATATCTTATCCAAGTTAGAATTAGAAGACCTAAGCATCTTCTCTATACTCCTATTATCGACCCTATCCTTGATTATCGTTTCCAACCAAGTTATCATTAGTTTAGTCTTTACCTTATACCTTAGTTTATATCCCAGTTTATATATACCCTTTTGGTTAAGTTACCCCATAGTTGATCTCACATGTTTCCCTGTGGATACGATATTTTAAACCTTTGGGTAAAATGCTACAATGATATTCTATGCGCTTGCGGAAATCTTTCATATTGTCTTTGCACTTAACGAATGTCAACACACACCTTGCCCGACATTTCTAGTGTTCCCTTTCCTAAGAAAGCGAGAGCCACCCAACACAACAAGAGAGTGCCTACCCAGAGTGCGGTGAGGTACCATTGTGAGTATTGTGAGCGGGATGGGCACTTGGCTGAGTTTTGCTATAGGAGGATGAGAGATGAAAGGTGACAGGTTGAGTTGAACAACCAAGACATGTACCACCCACCGGTTGGGGTGCGTGAACCGAAAGTTTGGAGGTACACTACTAGGCCCAGAGGTGCAATGCCTCAAGGTGCTAGGCCTTAGGAGGCAAGACCACGTGGTGGTTGTGCCCGGTGGGGTACCGGTCGTGGCCCATACGACTATGGACCTCATGGCGGTGGCTTCACTCCCCATGGCTTTAGCGGACCACCTTTTCCCTATGATGGTGATCGCTATCCTTCTTTGGGATGGGAGATGTTTGGCATGCCTCCTAACCCTTTCTTTGGGCAAATGAACCAACACTGGTATCCTTCGTAGTTTACTAACCGTAGTGTTGCTTCGTTTGCTCACCCTATATCTTTCTATTGATGTAGGAAGGAGGACTGGTGGAGACTTGGCTTGTGGATTCCAGATGTTCACACCATATGACCGGAAGTGCCAAGTGGTTCTCCAGCCTTGACCCCGTGCGCCACACCGAGTACATCACTTTTGGGGATAAGAGTAGAGGTAAGGTTATCTCCCGAGGGTCAATCCGTGTCAACTCATCTTTTGTCCTCAAGGATGTTGCACTAGTTGCGAATTTGCATTTTAACCTCCTCTCAGTTTCGCAACTCCTTGATGACGGGTTTGAAGTGAATTTTAAAGTTTGCTTTTTTTGGATTCTTGACTCTTAGGATGATCTTGTTTGCCAGATCGTGCCTTTTGGGAAGATTTTTCATGCGATTTTTCTATCTCTTCTGAACCTTCTCATTGTCTTCTTGTCGGTTCTTCTTTTGATCTTTGGAAGTGGTATAGGAGACTGGGCCATCTTAGCTTCGACTTGCTTGCAAGGCTTAGTTCGATGGACCTTATCCAAGGACTGCCAAAGCTAAAGTTGGAAAAGGATTTGGTTTGCCATCCTTGCTGGCACAACAAGATGGTTGCTGCTTCCCATCCTCCGGTGACTAAGATTATGACCAAACAACCCGGCGAGCTTTTACACATGGACACAGTGGGTGCAGCTCGGGTTAGGTCAGAGCGAGGGAAGTGGTATGTGGTTCTAGTCATTGATGACTACTCGATATATTCTTGGGTGTTTTTTTGGAGAGTAAGGATGAGGCTTTTTTGCATGTTCGAGATATGATTTTGAGAGTTGCAGAATGAGCTACCTAAGCATGCCATGAGAGAGATTTGTAGTGACAATGGCACCGAATTCAAGAATGCTCATTTTGCAACTCTTTGCTCTTCTTTAGGTCTCGACCACCAGTTTTCCTCTCCTCACACTCCGCAACAGAATGGTGTTGTTGAGCGCAAGAATTGGACCCTTAGTGAGATGGCCAAGACGATGCTCGATGAGCATATTACTCCAAGGAGGTATTGGGCCAAAGCGATCAATTCTACTTGCTATGTCTCCAATCGCATTTTCCTATGAGCTTTCAAGAAAAAGACCTCTTATGAGTTGCGATTTGGGAGACCACCCAAGGAAAGTCACCTACGGGTGTTTGGATGCAAGTGTTTCATCCTCAAGAAGGGTAAGTTGGACAAATTTGAGTCACTGTCTTCAGACGGTATCTTTCTTGGTTATGCATTACATTCTCGTGCTTATCGTGTACTTAACCTTGAGACTAACCGAGTGATGGAGACTTGTGAGGTGACTTTCGATGAGACTACACCCTATGTTTCGACTGCTTTTGACCTTGTAGGTGAGGATGATTTGCACACTAGCATTTTCGTGGAGGAGGAGCAGGACGATGTTGATTGGGGTGATCCTGAGTCGACTCTACTGCTACCCCCGTCGACCCTGTAACGTCCACTTCAACTCACGGCCTCGACCCGTCTACTTCCTCTACATGGGGGCCGTTCGAGCAACTTCCTTAGTCCATGCACGTTGCACCTAAGGGAGCCCCAGCTGCTGTCGAGAGGGAGGCTACTTCTTCCAGGCAAGCTCCCCGCTACATCCAGTAGCAGCACCCGTCGGAGAACATCATCGGCGACATTGATCGTCGAGTCATGCGATCCAGGTCCTATCTCTCTCACTTTGCTCATTCGGCTTTTGTCGCGTCTTTTGAGCCTCGAGATGTTGGACACGCTTTGATGGATCTGTATTGGGTCAACGCCATGCATGAGGAGTTAGAAAACTTTGAGCGAAACCGTTTTTGGGTCTTAGTGCCTCCACCACCAAGTTGCCACCCTATAGGAACCAAGTGGGTTTTCAAAAATAAACAAAGGGAGGATGGGGTGGTAGTGCGAAAAAAGGCTAGGTTGGTAGCTCAAGGCTTTTGTCAAAACGAGGGAATAGACTATGAGGAAACCTTTGCTCCCGTTGCCCATTTATAAGCCATTAGGATCCTTTTAGCTTTTGCGGCTTCTAAGGGTTTTAAACTTTATCAAATGGACGTTAAGAGTGCTTTCTTGAACGGGTACATAGAGGAGGAAGTGTATGTTAGACAACCTCCTGGTTTCGAAAAGCCCAAGTTTTCAAACCATGTTTTTAAACTTCACAAAGCTTTGTCTAGTTTGAAACAAGCCCCTAGAGCATGGTATGATAGATTGTGATCTTTCTTGCTTGCAAAGGGTTTTAAAATGGGATCAGTGGATAAGACACTTTTTCTCCTCAAGCAAGGCAATGACTCGCTCTTGGTCCAAATATACATGGATGATATCATCTTTGGTGGTTCTTCTTATGCTCTTGTTTCCAAGTTTGCAGATCTTATGAGCAGGGAATTTGAGATGAGCATGAGGGGCTAGTTGACGTTCTTCCTCGGGTTGCAAATCAAGCAAACCCGGGAAGGGATGGTTGTGCACCAAGGCAAGTACACAAAGGACATTCTTAAAAAATTCGACATGGGTGAGGCCAAGCCTCTTTCGACGTCCATGTCGACCACAACTACCTTGGATGCGGACGAGGAAGGAGAGTCGGCTAATCAGATGGAGTACCGAAGCATGATTAGGTCGCTCTTGTACTTGACGGCAACCCGTCTGGACATACAGTTCGCCATCTTCTTGTGTGTGTGCTTTCAGGCGTCACCGTGCACTTCGCACAAATAGGCGGTGAAGCGCATCATGAGGTACTTACGCTTTACTCCCGAGTTTGGCTTGTGGTTTTCGGCCTCCTCCTCTCTTGTGCTTTGCTGCTATTCTGATGTCGATTTTGCCGGTTGTCATCTTGATCGGAAGTCCACGTCGGGTACTTGTTGTTTCTTGGATCTTCTCTTGTGTCTTGATCTTCTCGTAAATAGTCTAGCATTTCTCAGTCTACCACCGAGGCTGAGTATGTTGCTACAACTAGCTGTTGTTCCCAGTTGATTTGGATGATTGCAACTTTGAAGGATTTTGGCTTAGTGCTTACTCGAGTGCCCCTGCTTTGCAATAGCACGAGTGCCATCAGTGTAGCCAAAAATCCTGTGATTCACTCTAAGACCAAGCACATTGATGTTCGTTTTCACTTCTTGAGAGATCACTATGAGAAGGGCGACATTGACCTCTGGCATGTCGACACCCATAACCAGCTTGTGGACATTCTCACAAAACCCTTAGATCAAGCTATGTTTTCCCGTTTGAGAAGGGAATTGGGTGTGTGCTTCCCTTTTTAGTTGAGGGAAACTTGTTGTATCATAGTTCTTCTTTTGGTTTTTATTTTGATCTTTCTTTTGCTTCTTAGGTTGTTTACATTGCATTTTGCATCTCATTGCATTTGTGACATAGTTCATTTTGAGCTTCATATATATAGCATGTCTAATGAAACTATGCTCTGTTTGAGGTGTTTTATGTGCTTATGATGACGCCTAGCTTATACTCTCTTTGATCTCTAGATATACAATAGAGCTAAGCTAGAAAGCTTTTAAACTTGTCTTACATTCCTTATTCACCTCTGTTTTTGGCATTAGCATGTGTAGGAACTTGTATTGAGATCCCTGTCATTGCTTTATGTATGCTTTGTCACTATGGCTCTTACACTATTTCATTCACTACCTTAGAGCACCATGTTTATCTAAAATGAAAGTAGCTCTATGAATAGTGAATTGAAAAGATCGAGTTGGGTTTGCATATGTGAGCACTTCACCATATCGAAATGGCTTCCCCTTGCACATTGGGTTGAACTTGAGCGGTGTCGTGTATGATTGAAACCGGTGCCTTAAGCTCTTTGGCTTCGCCCAGTTGCTAAGTGGCTTCAATATGCATACACATGTTCTTGACTAAAACATAACTTTTGCTGCAAACTCTGAAAATCTACATTTGGTATAGTTTTGGGTCTTTGTCATGTTGTATGAACCGTGCTAGGGATAGTTGACTCAGTATATGTAAGACAGTTTCAAGTTGATATTATTTTGTATACCTTGCTAGTTGCTAAACTAAGTGGTGATACCCTTTCTCGGCCCACACATGATACTTTCATGCTATGGCTTCTCGAGTGATCTTTAGCTCAATTTGAGTCTCTGCTATGTATTTAAGGCTTACATGCGTTCTCACAGGATCACATCACTTAGAGCATCTTTTCATTGAATTAGCTCTATGTATGAAGCTTGATGGTCGTTAGCGTCAACTTTTTATACAATTATAAACAAGACAAATGGACCAATCAGATATAATATCTAGAAATATAGGGTTTTATCTAACAAATTCCACGAGTTTTGGTGTTTCATTATTTTCCAGGGACTATTCCAGAAAAGAATATAAAGGAAAGCAAATCAGAAGAAATATCAAAATAAATCTATAAGGGAAATAGTGTCCATTGGACTCAGGAAGGACCTAGAGGGCACCCGAAGGAAGATGGGCCCGAGAAGCCCACCTAGAGGGCCGGGCGGCCAGGTGTAGGGCCGGGCGGCCACCCCATGGGCCCACTCACCTCCGTATTCTTGAAGCTTCCTCCACCGCCTTTGAGGATTGATCTGAGCCCTACCTTAAGTTGGTTTGATCCAACGGCTGACGTGCATCCCTCCGGGCTATAAATAGAGGTCTGTACCCCCCTGGAGGCACACTACAAGAAATATGGGGCTTTTTGACATTGCATTAAGTCATAATATATCAAATTTAAGTTATAAATTAGGTTTTATGACATTTGGTTGACATAAATAGTAATGTCAAAAAGCCACAGTCACAAAATATGAAAATAATTATATGACATCTATTTTGCTTAATGTCACAAGTATATGACATTAGATATTTGTGTCATATAATCATATGGCAAGGGTTTAGTGTCATAAAATCCTAGGCCTTGCCACATGGACAAATGGCACGTGAGATCAATTGCTGACATGGCCGAAAGAAAAAACGTCATAAAATAGAATTTGGCCTGCTAGAGCCCACAAACCATGAACTTGTCTTTCAGCCCATATAGCATTTTTAGCCTACGAATTTCAGTCCATATGATTTTTTTAGCCCATGAATTTCAGCCTATATGATTTTTTTAGCCCACGAATTTCAGCCCATATATTTTTTAGCACATGAATGTTTTTTTTTCAGCGCAGACAATTTAGCCCACTCTTTTATTTCGGCCCATCTCTTTCACAGTCCATACAATTAAGCCCACACATACAATTCAGCCCAACATACGTATACAATATTTCAGCCCATACAATATTTCAGCCCACATATAATTTTCAGCTTACAGAACAGATTCAAATAAGCAATCTCCATAAATGATTGTAATGTCATAGGCATTCCACAAAGGTTTAAAATGCAATATAGTTACAATATAATAGCACACATCCAAAGTCTCAAATGTCAACTAATTGTTGCACTTCACATGAGCAACAACAACGCACCAGCAGCAGGACACTAGCAGCACCAGCAGTGACAACAAGAACACACTAACAACACCACACAAGAGCACCAGCAGCAGGACACTAGCAGCACAGGTGACAGTAGCAACACACTAGCAACACCACAGAAGAGCACCAACAGTAGGACAACAGCAGCTTGATGGCTAGCAACACAGAGATGTCCTACTGGAGCTCACCAAAATGGTTACCAGCATGATCTTACCAAAAGAGGAGAAGTTGATTTCCGCGTGGGCAATAATGCAAGAGTTGCTGCGTTGAGCGTTGGGACAATGCAACTTCACCTCCCGTCAGGATTTATTTTGGAATTAAATAATTGTTATTTTGTTCCTAGTTTAAGTCAAAACATTGTATCACCTTCATGTTTGATGAAGGATGGTTATTCATTTGCGAGTAAAGACAATAGTTGTGTGATCTCAAAGAATGACATGTTTGTGGCTTTTGCATCCATTGTGAATGAGTTGTTTATTTTAAATCTTGAGGATGCACCTATCTGTAATATTAATGCTAAAAGGCCTCGGCTTAATGAGTTAAGTCCTACTTATATGTGGCATTGTCGTTTAGGTCATATAAGTGAGAATCGCATGAAGAGGCTCCATTCAGATGGGCTTCTAACTTCGTTTGATTTTGAATCATACGAGACATGTGAGGCTTGCCTATTGGGTAAGACGACCAAGTCGCCTTTCATAGGTTTTCCTGAGAGGGTGGCAGACTTATTGGAACTTGTACATACTGATGTATGTGGACCAATGAGTACGACAGCTAGAGGCAGATTTCAATACTTCATAACCTTCAGTGACG